>CAUYLG010062526.1:0-39168 GCA_963573385.1 Cacajao melanocephalus | reverse complement strand
CTCGGCCTCCCAAAGTGGTGGGATTTTTGGTGTGAGCCATGACAATGTGCCTGACTCTCATTGCTTACCATCAACTATTAAAAAAAAAAAAAAAAAAAAAAAAAAACAGAACAAAACAAAAAAAACCCTCTGAATCCCTACATAGTTTCCAACTTGTTTCCTTAAAATAACAAATATGTTTCTCATATTATTTGTTCAGTCCAGTGACAGAATGAACATTCTCTTAGTACAGCACTGGTTACTTACCGATCTAAAACTTCTCCACAAAAAAAAGAGAACAGCACAAACTCCAACAACAGCTGCACATATCACCAATTCCCATGGAAAACCATAAGGATTAGAATCTGGTCTCATACCTTCAGGCAGTGCTGCCACAACCTTCAAGATAAAGAAAAGTAAGTCCTTAAAAACGTACTTTTGATAAAAATATTGATTACAAACATAGGTACAAGTTTATGTGGTTAACATAAAATGGGCTGCCAGACTAACACCAAACAGAAGGTATCAGAGTACATTTTTCTGGCAACTTTCAATCACCATCGCCAAGTAAAGAACAGCAGTATGGTGAAATGCAATTATCTTCAAACTGGAGTTCTACAGAGGTGCCTTAGAGCTTCTGAGGATGAGAATAAGAGAAGGCCAAAGAAAGAAGCTGAGTGACCTGGGGTTCAGGTACTCTTAACCTGATTTCAACTAGTTTAGGTTTTATGTGTAGAGTATAATCAGCTCCCCAATATACAATTTCCCTACAGGAAAAAAAAAATCAACTTGCAGCTTTAAAAATAAAAAGTTTAATTCAAAGCCAGCCTGGGCAACAAAATAAGAGCTGTCTCAAAACTACAAAAAAAGTTTTAAACACCACTGATAGAGCTTTGGATCTGGAGTTTGAAACTCTCCACTCCACCTCTGTGGGTCCCTTCTCTTACATGTAATGGGAATAATACTGTTTGAACATGCCAGACAGGTGCTCGATAAAGGGTAATTATTTCTATTATCTCCTCCAAAGACCCTGATCTTCTGACCATGGCCTTTCCACATTACTTCTCCTCACAGCAGATCATCAGCACAACACAACCTAAGGCTTTTCCTGTTGCTTCTATATTTCACCTTTCTCTGAGTCAGCTCATTACTCATTCTTACCCAATGGTGTTATTCTGCTCTTTGTTACCAGGCCCACGATATTACTCAATCAAAAAGAAAAGGAGAAAGGTAAGAGGAAAAAAGAAAAATGCCATTGTAAGAACAATCTGAAATATGATCAGATTTGATTCTTTTCAGGCTTTAACCCAAAACCTCTACAGCAAATTTTCCTTGTAGGTCCTTTCTGCCTATAAGAACAGTCTTTAATAGTTATTTTCCTCTTCAAAATCTTTTATAACTCTAATCCAAATATGTACTCCTTCCAAGTTGCTATCTATATTTCATTAACCTGTACCAAACAAACATGATTATACTTCTAAAAAATATCCCTTTACCCTGATCTCTGCTTCTGCCTCTCTACATTACCCTAGGTACCAGTTCACAGAAATCTAATATAATTACAGGCAATTGATGATTTAAACAAAAAAAAAAGACACTTATTTTTGCCATTACAGAAAAAAGGCATTCAGTACACAATATCAGGGAGAAAAGAAGTTCTCTTCATAGTTTACATATTTCCCAAGCATCTTACTTTCAGCTAACGTATTCAACACATAAGATGCACACTACCTCAAAAATTGTGTAATCAATATGATTTATGGCACCACATTTTAAAAGGCAATTCCAAAAGCATCTCTTAGATCAAACATGTAATTATCTTTAGTACAATAATATTTCTTAGATTCAATCACATTTTTATCAGCTCTTCTCTTCTAAAAGGACATGGTAAATTCTAATTTAAAGGCCGGGGCTAGGGCCAGGCACAGTGGCTCATGCCAGCACTTTGGGAGGCCAAGGTGGGCAGATCACATGAGGCCAGGAGTTCAAGACCAGCCTGGCCAACATGGCAAAACCCCGTCTCTATTAAAAATACAACAATTAGCCAGGCATGGTAGTGGGCACCTATAGTTCCGGCTACTAGAAAGGCTGAGGCAGTAGAATCACTGGAACCCAGAAGGCAGAGGTTGCAGATCAAGCCACTGCACTCCAGCCTAGGTGACAGAACATGACTCTGTCTCTTAAAAAAAAAAAAAAAAAAAAGGATTAAGGAAATAATGGAAATTAAGGAAGAATTAAAAAAAGAAAAACTTTAAAAATAAAATAAAGCCTTGATTGAGCTAGTTAGATCTGGTAGGCTGAGGAAAAGTAAAGGATCTGAGTTTTGGCCGGCCACAGTGGCTCTGTCCTGTAATCCCAGCACTTTGGGAGGCCAAGATGGGCAGATCACTTGAGGTCAGGAATTTGAGACCAGGCTGGCCAACATGGTGAAACCTCGTCTCTACTAAAAATACAAAAATTAGTTGGGAGTGATGGTGTGACCCTGTAATCCCAGCTACTTGGGAGGCTGAGACACAAGAATTGCTTGAACCCAGGAGGAGGCTACAGTGAACGAAGATTGCACCACTGCAATCCAGCCTGGGGTGACAAGAGCAAGACTCCATCACCAAAAAAAAAAAAAAAAAAAAAAAATCTGAGTTCTAAAAGATTCATCTCAAATTCACTGCTCTGGTCTAAATTATTCTGGCTTTCTCAAGGAGACTTTTTACTCAGATTTTATCTAAAAATTTAAAAGCCAGACAAATACATCACAAGAAAAGAAAATCACACACCAACATATCTTATGACTACAGATGCAAAAATTCTGGACAAAATATTAACAAACCAAATCCAGTAGCATATAAAAAGGATTATGTACCATGACAAAGTGGGATTTATCCCAGAAATGCAAGGTTGGTTTAACACACACAAAAAAATTAATGTTACAAACCATATCAGGAGAATGGAGAGGAAAAAAAACACATGATCATCTCAATAGACACAGAAAAAGCATGTGACTATATCTAGTACCCTTTCATAATCAAAACATTCAACAAAAATTAGCCAAGCATGGTGGCACATGCCTATAGTCCCAGCTACTCAGAAGTCCAAGGTGGGAGAATCACTTGAGCCCAGAAAGTCAAGACAGCAAGACAGAAGTGAACCATGATCATGCCATTGCACTCCAGCCTGGGCAACAGAGTGAGACCCTGTCGCAAACAAACAACAACAAAAAAAAACCACACACACTCAACAAAGTAGTTTGAGTGAATTTCCTCAACTGACAAGGAACATCTATACAAAACCTACAGTTAATATCATACTTAATTATGAAAAAAAAAGCTTTCCTCCTATGATCAGGAGCAATAATGTCCACTCTATTAACATTTATTCAACATCGTAATGGAGGTTCTAGCAGAGGAATTAGGCAAAAAGAAATAAATAAAAGGCATCCAAACTGGAAAGGAAGAAGAAAAACTGTTTGAAGATGATATAATGCTATTCTATGTATATAGAAAATCCTAAAGAACCTACGGAAAAACTATCAGAGCTAATAACAAGCTCAGCAAAGTTGCAGAATACAAAATCAACATAGAAAAATCAGTTGGTTTTTAATTTTTTTTTTTAAAGATGGGGTTTCACCATATTGGTCAGGCTGGTCTTGAACTCCTGACCTCAGGTGATCCGCCCACCTCAGCCTCCCAAAGTGCTGGGATTACAGGCGTGAGCCACCGCACCCAGCAAATCAGTTGAATTTCTATACAATAGCAAAGAGCAACCTGAAAATGAAATAAAACATTTCCATTTACAATAGAATCAAAAAGAATATTAGGAATACATATAACAAAAAAAAGTGCATACTGAAAACTACAAAATACTGTGAAAATAAACTAAGGACGACCTAAATAAATGTAAAGCTACTCCATGTTCATGGGCTGGCAGACTTGTTTGTTTGAGACAGGGACTGACTCTGTCGCCCAGGCTGGAGTGCAGTGGTGCGATATTGGCTCACTGCAGCCTCGCCCTCCCCAGGCTCGGGTGATGCTCACACCTCAGCCTCCCAAGTTGCTCGGACTACAGGCACGTCCCACTTGCCCAACTCATTTTTTTATTTCTTTTAGAGACAGCGTTTTGAGAGTGGCAGGAGGCAGCCAAATGCCTGGACAGATAGGGGCAGGTCCCTAGTGAAACCCCAACTCTAAGCAGAAGACAGTTTAAAGCTTGAAAGCCAAGCAAAAGTTAAATCCTTGGACCAAACTGAGAACCTGCCTTCCTGTTTGGTGCGTTTTCCTCTGATTGATCCTCACTCTTCACCTGTTTTACATATATCTACCCTTTCCTAATTAGTTTTCTACATTGTCATGCCCATCTTTGAGCAGTGTCTTTGCTTTAACCTTTTTTTTGCATACTCACAAACCAATCAGCATGCACTCACCATTCTGAGTCCATAAAAGACCCCAGACCCAGCCACACAGGGAGACTTGCCTGCCTTCGGGTAGGGGAACCACCCCCTGCATTCCCTCTTTGCTGAGAGCTTTCCTTTCACCTAATAAATTCTATTCCACTCACTCTCCTGGGTCCACATGCCTAATTCTTCTTGGTTGTGAGATAAGAACTCAGACCTATCTGAGCTAACGAGCAGAAAGACCACAACAGTTTCACCAAGTTGTCCGAGCTGGTCTCGAAGTCCTGGGCTCAAGTGATCTTCTCACCCTGGCATCCCAACGTGCTAGGATTACAGGCATGAACCACTGTACCCAGCTTGAAAGACTTAATATTATTAAGACAGCAATACTCCCCAAACTGATCTACAGATTCCATGCAACCCCTATCAAAATTCCAACTGCCTTTTTTGCAGAAATGGACAAACTGAATCCTAAATTCCTAAAACTGAACTCCTAAAATTTGTATAGAATGCAAGAAACTCCAAATAGCCAAAACAATATTGATAAAGAAAAACAATACTGATAAAGAAAAAGAATGTTGAAGGACTCGTATTTCCCTACTGTAACTTACTACAAAGCTACAATAATCAAGACGTTGTGAAAAAAAATTTTTTAAGACAACTTGGCAATGGCATAGGGACAGACACAGACCAATGAAATAGAAATGAGAGTCTAGAAATAAATCTTTAAATTTATGGTCAATTATTTTCAACAGTATCGAGATAAATAAACGAAAAAAGAAGTCCTTTCAAACAAATCATACTGGAATAATCCAATAAATACCCACACGCCAAGGAATGAATCTAGACCCATTCTTCATAACGTATACAAAAGCAAAATCACTCAAAGTAGATCAAAGAACTAAGAGCTAAAACTCTTAGAAGGAAGCGTAACTGAAAATCTTTGTAACCTTGTCTTAAGCAATGGTTTCTTAGATATGACACCAAAAGCAAAAGCAACCAAAGGAAAAAAGATAAATTTGACTTAATCAAAACTTAGAATGCTTATGCTTCTAAGAAGACACCAAGAGAGTGAAAAGAAAATGCACAGAATGAGAGAAAATCTTTCTAAATCATTTATCTGATAAGCATCTACTATCCTAAATGTATAAAGAACGCTATGACTCAACAATGAAAACACAAATAACTCATTTTTTAAATGAGCAAAAGGAAATGAACAGACATTTTTCCAAAGATATAAACAATAAGCACATGCTCAACATCACTAGTTACTAGGAAAATACAAATCCAAATGATGAGGCCTGGTGTGGTGGCTCATATCTGTAATACCAGCACTTTGGGAGGCTGAGGCAGGAGGATCCCTTGAGGCCAGGAATTTAAGGCAGCAGTGGGCTATGATCATGCCACTACACTCCAGCCTGGGCAACAAAGCAAGACCCCATCTCTTAAAAAACAAAACAAACAACAACAACAACAACCAAAAAAAAAAAAAAAAACAGAGTAAGACAGGGCACAGTGGCTCACACCTGTAATCCCAGCAGATTGGGAGGCCAAGACAGGTGGATTACAAGGTCAGGAGATTAAGACCATCCTGGCCAACATGGTGAAACCCTATCTCTACTAAAAATACAAAAATTAGCCAGGCGTGGTGGCACGCACCTGTAGTCCCAGCTACTCTCGAGGCTGAAGCAGGAGAATCGCTTTAACCCAGGAGGCGGAAGCTGCAGTGAGCTGAGATCGCGCCACTGCATTCCAGCCTGGGTGACAGAGCAAGACTCTGTCTTAAAAAAAAAAAAAAAACAGAGTGAAATACCACTCACTTATATATTCACAAGGGTGGCAATCAAAAACAAAAAAACAAAAAAACAAAATCACAAGCACTGGAAAAGATATGGAAAACTAGAACCCCCATAAACTGCTGGTAGGGATGTGAAATAGTGTGATTTCTGTGGAAAACAATTTGGCAGTTCTCAGAAAGTTAAACATATGGTAAATATGACTCAGCAATTCCACCCCGGGTATTTACTCAGGACAAGTAAAAACATAAATAAAAACTTGTACACATAGCAGCATTATTCATAATAGCCAAAAAGTATTAATCCAAATGTCCATCAACTATGACATAAATGTGAGATATTCACACAACGGAATATTTTTTCAGACAAAAAAAGAAATGACAGGCCAGGCGAAGTGGCTCATGCCTGTAATCCCAGCATTTTGGAATGCCAAGGTGGGCAGATCACTTGAGCCTAGAAGTTTGAGACCAGCCTGGGCATATGGAGAAAAATACAAAAAATACAAAAAATTAGCCAGGCCTGGTGGCACGTGCCTGTGGTCCCACCTATTCATGAGGTTGAGGTGGGAGTATCACCTGAGCAGAGGAGGTCAAGGCTACAGTGAGCTGAAATCGCACCACTGCACTCCAGCCTGAGTAACAGGAGTGAGACCCTGCAATACCAGCTCTTTGGGAGGCTGAGGCAGTTATGATTATGTTTTCTTGTTATGTGAATTTTTTCTTAAAAAAAGAAACAAAGGTGTTACATGCTACAACACGCATAAGCCTTGAAAATATGCTAAGTAAAAGAAACCAGACACAAAGGGCCACACAAAGTATGACTATATGACACATGCAGAATAGACATGTTTATAGAGAGAGAAAATAGATTAGTGGTATCAAGGGATGGGGGTGAATTCGGACTGCTAATTAGTACAGAGTTAATTTTCTGGGGTGACAAAAATGTTGAGAAACTGTGCTGATAGTTGCATTAACTTAGTGAATTTACCAAAAAAACACTGAAACAGACATGATAAAAGGATAAATTTTATGCTCTGTGAATATATCTCAATACAAAATAATTTTAAAAACTAAAAAAAAAAAAAAATTTTTAAGCAGAACAATGTTGTGCCATCCTAGCCCCCAGGCCAGGGTAGTCGCATTTAGAAAAAGAAAAGAAAAGAGAAGAAAAAACTGTGCAGGTGAATTCACCACACTAAACTGCAAAATCTGGCTGCATGTCTCCATGTCTCTGTAAATTGGCAGTCCTATAAAAACTAAATCTTGAGTATTGTTGTTTTTAGTGAAGAAAGGGAAATAATGTGCAATCTGAAATTGTCTCCCATCCCACAATATGCTTCTCTTCCTATACACTCTACCTCTATGAATGACAAGTTACCACAGCCAGAAATCTGAGTCATTCTAGATTCCT
The DNA here is from genome assembly GCA_963573385.1 of Cacajao melanocephalus. Classification (NCBI taxonomy): domain Eukaryota; kingdom Metazoa; phylum Chordata; class Mammalia; order Primates; family Pitheciidae; genus Cacajao; species Cacajao melanocephalus. The sequence goes on along the minus strand of CAUYLG010062526.1, from coordinate 31,599 downwards.
TCTTTGTCTCATCCTTCACATGCAATCAATAAAGTCAAACATATTTTAGCTCTTAGAGGTTATTTCTCCATGCAGTATCCTCTTTTCTATTCCTACTACTGTCATCTCTCCCTTAATCCTTATTTCAAGTTTTGTTTCCCTAACATCTAATCTACATGCTACTAACAAAAAGAGCTTTTAAACCAAAATCTAACCAGTGAAAAGCCTTCAACAGCTCTCCAACACCTACAGCACTTAGAACCTACTCACATCTCTAGCAAGCATCATTGCACATCACTCCCTAAGCCCACTCTATACTCCAAGTAATACAGCTCCTAGTTCCCTGCACACACCGCGCTGCTTCAGGCCTCCTCTGCTTAAGTTATTTGCTCAGCCTGTAAAGACTTTCCTAACCGCTTAAGAAAATGTAATCTCTCCTACCCTTCAATTTCCCAAACATTTTGTGCCTATGCTTAGGTAAGCACTTCATCAGTTTCTACTTTGTACTATTTTTTTTTTTGTCTTCTCTCTTAACAGACAACATGATACGAGCGGCCAAAACTATGTCTCAGCCCATTTAGAATCTCCGGAAAGATGCTCCTTACATATTAAACACATACATATATGTATGCACTAGACAAACTATGAACTCATAAACTAACACTATGGCAACAGTACTTTTAATTCACATAAGAAAACATAATCATAACTACCTCAATAATTATGTGGTCTTTTTAAAGATTTAATCCAGTTTTTAAAAAACACAGCGACATAAATACGCCTACACATGTCAACAAAGACACCTAGAAACACTTGAGAAAAATCTCTACAACCTGATTATAAACTAAACCTGAAAAAAAAAAACCGTGAACACTGGGAATTTACTATCTCTAGACTGTACACTAAGAAGACGGAAGTGAAAAACAATCTCACTTGTGATAGAGCATCTCAAAGGGGCATTCTTTACCAAAAACATGCAGAATCAAAATTTCAACTCCCCGCCCAACCTCAGGTGTCCTTTCAAGGTTCAACAAGTTACATCACTAATTTAACTAATTTAAAGGACCAGTCCTCAAGTTTCTCACAGTCGAAGGAACCATGTGTCACTGACCCCTGCTAAACAACATAACGGAAGGGCTAATTAGTTTTAGGAATCGGGAAACATTTACACCTTTGCAAAGTCCAGCTAAGCAAGTGCTTTCTTCACCTTCCAGAGCCCCAAGTCCTCTTCCATCAGACAAAAACCACTCAAGTGCCCTACGAGCCTGACTACTGCCTCGAACACAGGCCGGAGCCGGGCAGTAGGCGAAGACTGGCTTCGGGACTTCGGACCACCGCGGTTCAGACCCCAAAGCCGGTCTACCGGTAAAGCCGGTCTGCCGCTTCCTTCCCCCGGCGGCTCCCGCGACCTCTGGGCCACGTAACTCTCAACGCGCCCGGGCTCACCCTGCGTAGCTCCTCCAAGACCAGCCCCAAGTACGGCTGCGGAGTAGCCCCGGGCTCCTCCATAGCGCCAAGGCTGCTCTGGCAGTGGCCACAGTAACCCTGGCCTGCCGGGGCCACAATAAGCGGCGGAGAACACGCAGCCTCCGGTCCGGAACCCGAATCCGCACCCGGCAACCGGAGCGGACCACTGCGGAGCCGGCTGCGGGGGTAGCTGGGGGACGCGGGCACCCACAGGCCTCATAGGCCTACGCTGCCCACGCCGGCCCCCTTGTTACACTTTACATCCTGAGGCACCGCAGGTCCGAGCCCGACCCGCACAAGCCTGCGACGCACCCTGTCCTCGCCACCCCCCCCTCGGTTTGGTTTCGGCCAGACAGCCGCTCGGAGGCAGGGAGGCGGGGAGACGCTGGCAGCCGCGAACTTCCCCTTCGCGCAAGCTTCGCAGACGTGTCCCGGTCGTTCGCTCTTAAAGGGGCCGGCGCTCTACCTAGCGAAGCCACTCAGTCCTGGTAGAGAAGCTTGGGGCTGGAGAACCGGATTCGGCCTCATACTCTGCACTGTCTTGTGAGCCGCAGAGCCCCAAAGACCAGGGCTCGGTCCCAAGGTCCCTGCCTCGGGTGGCCGCGGTGGCGGCGGCAGGGTTTCTCCCAAAGGCGCCTCGGCCCAACCACAGGGGACGAATGCGGCGCGCCCTCTCGACCTGGGGCCGGCGCCAGCCCCAGCCCCGACACCCAGGGCTTTCCTTGCGCCGCCCGGCTACAGCCCGCTGTCTGCGCCCAGCAGAAGCCCTGACGGCGGCGTACCCCAGGAGACCCCACCGGCCCCGGGAAGCCAGCAACTGCCGTCATTCCAGTCAGAAAAACGGCCTGTGAGGCACCCGCCGGTGCGCCCTGCCAACCATGTCCGGACTTTGGACAGGAAGGCGTCCCGGCTCAGCTGTGGTCTGGTCAGAGTTTAACCTGTCCCATGCAAGAGAACCTCGATCGGGTCTCCTCGCTTACCTGAGTCACCTGGGCACTTACTAGACCCAGCTGTCTTCAATTCCATTAGTGCCCAGTTACCCAAATGCTAAATCAAATCTCTGTGGACTTTGGCCGGGCGCAGCGCGCGCTGTTTTCCTCCGAGAAGAGGGGCTAAAAGTAGCACCTTGCCCTCTAAATTTAGGACTCTATTTTTAGGACCGTTGAATAAAGTGCCAAGTGCTGTACTTGTTCGTAGGAGACAGTTTTAGCTGACGTAGGTGTAAAGGATAACCCATTTCATATATATGTCTTCCTTGCCAGCATAAGCATTCTTATCAAATTCTGCCTTCTCAAGTCTTTGGTGAAGCAACTCAAAAAGGAGCAGATACTTCTTCCTAAACAAATCACTCAAGAGAACGCAATAGATGAACAAAATCTTAAATCCTCAGGAAATTTTCCTGATGTAACTACTTGTAGCAACGAATTGTTACGCCATTAAAAAAAAATCAAAAACTGGCCCAAGTTCACAGCAAGTGATTGTCAGAACCAAAATGCGGCCTGGCTTTTTAGAACTCAGATTGCTGTTTCTCCTTTGCCACATCAGCCTAAGGAGTTTCAGGAAATGCTAGTATCAGAATAGCCGAAATTGCTTAGTAATTCTCCATTGTTAAGGTATAAGGTATTACACAACTTTCATACGTGTTAGTGTATTAAAATTACATTAGTGAATAGTTCATTAAAGTTAAAACAAGCATAATCAAACTTTTTAGAATTTCACAGAATCCTAGAACAATGTGTATGCCTCAATTAGAACACTGTATTACTGGATAAAAATTCTTCAATGTGTCTGAACATTTTCAAGAGACTCCAGAATCGTTTTCAGGTTTTAGAACTTGCAAAAACAAAAACAAAAAACAAGAAACCTCTTTTGCCCTCCCTAAGTCAGTCTGTGCCCCTCTCCAATTTTCAATAATTACCATTCCAAATATTAAAAAGATTAAGTACAGGATAAATAAGATTGAAAAAAAAAAGAAAAATTTAAGTTTCCCCCATAGCAAAAATACAGTAAAGCTTAACAAACTTAGGGCAAAATTTCAAACCTATTTTTTTTTTCTGTATACTTAATAGTTACATAGAAACTCACCTCTTCCTCCAAATTTTTCAGTTCCATTTCTTAAAATGCTCATGTTAAAATTTCCTAACATGTAAATAAAGTTCTACCAGGCACCTCATATCCTTGAGAAAGATTTCAGATTCTAATATATCCTGCACTCTTCTGTTTTCACACTGTGATCCTGTTTTGACATTTGTGTGGTAAAGGGGTGCTACAGGTGGAATTGTGACTACCAACCCATAACCCAATTTCATGGACCTCACTCCTTATTAAATATATATACTCACATATATATGCACCTATATTTTTTTTGAATGTCATACATATTACTACCCTCTTACAATCTATAATTGAAAAGAAAAATCCTGAATTTGATAACTGATAAAAATTACGGTGTTTTATTCGATAGCCTATTCAGAGAGAGTACATGATTTATATCATGTAAAAGATGTTCAAAGACTGTCCTCCATAAGTAGACATGGGATTATTTTTGGTCTTATATAGTACCTGTTTTAAGCAGATGTTAGAACAAATGCTGTTAGTGTTTGTAACAGATACTAGAAAACATCCAAGAACATCAGAAACATGCTAACCAGTAAACTTTGTTCACAACTTACACACTTATTTCCCTTATGAAGGGCCCCACTGCAAAGCTCTAAGTACTAGTTACTCCCTTTTAATTAAACAATGTCACTGGCTTTAAGATTAGTCCTTTAGAAGAAAATCAAAATTGTGGAGCCACATCTTTAATCTCTGTACTAGTGATGTAAGAGTTGTTCTCAAAACATATGGAATCAGGAACTACCTGTTGAACAACAGCTGGGTAATTTCCATTGTATATTCCGTGAATAAATAGAGCATTCTACTTAAGAATGTATAAATGTTAGAACTCAAAGAGGCTCCTCAATTGTAAAATATATAAAAAGTAGTGTTAAAAATAGAACTACCATTCCACCCAGCAATCTCAGTACTGGGTATATACCTAAAGAAAGTAAATTGTTCTAACAAAGGCACATGCACTCTTATGTTAATCGCAGCACTTTGCATCGCAATAGCAAAGACACGGCCTCAAGCTAGGTGCCACAGGGGATTGGATAAAGAAAATGTGATACATATACACTGTGGAATACTATGCAACCATAAAGAAAAAGAAATCATTTTCTTTGCAGCAACATGGATGCAGATGGAGGCCGTTGTTCTAAGCAAATTAACGCAGAAACTGAAAACCAAATATCACATGTTCTCACTTATAAGTGGCAGCTAAATCTTGAGTAGATACAGACATAAAGATGAGAAAAATAAACACTAGGGATTCAAAAATGAGGGAGGGAGTGTGGGTCAAGGACTGAAAAACTTTCCACTGAGTACTATGTTCACTATCTGGATGACAGAATCAATAGAAGCCCAAATCTCAGCATCACGAAATCTACCCTTGCAACAAACCTGCACATCTACCCCTTGAATCCAAAATAAAAATGGAAAATAAAGAAAGGAAGAAAGAAAGAAAGAAAGGGGGGAGGGAAGGAAGGAAGGAAAGAAAGGAGGAAGAGAGAGAGAAAAAAAAGAGAGGAAAGGAGGGAGGGATGCTGGCCACAATGGCTCAAGCCTGTAATCCTGGCACTTTGGGAGGCTAAGGCAGAAGGATTCCCCTGAGCTCAGGAGTTCCAGACCAGCCTAGACAACATAGTGAGATCTCGTCTCTACAAAAAATTTAGGGGGAAAAAAAAAAAACTAGCTGCCAGGTGTGGTGCCACATTCCTGTAATCCCAGCTAATCAGGTGCCTGAGATGGGAGGATTGCTTAAGCCTAGCAAGCTGAGGCTGCAGTGATCTGTAATAGTACCACTGCACTCCAGCCTGAGCAACAGAGCAGACCCTGTCTCAAAAAAATAGAAAAGAGACAAAAGCAAAGTCCTAAGGGGAAATAAATTTTCAAAAGACATACATTAAATTTTCAGATTACTCTTGCCAAAGCATCTTGTGGAAATGTGAAAGAAATACTCTCCTACATTAAATTTTCAGATTACTCTTGCCAAGGCTCCTTGTGGAGATTTGAAAGAAATACTCTTCTCTTTCCATTGTGGAATCAGGAGACTTAGTATACCAGTAGCTCTCTAAAATCTCCCTTCTTAGCTGGGAGGTCTGGGCTGGGCGGAACTCACCATAGCACAGCAAAGCAGCTGTGGCCAGACTGCTTCTCTAGGTTCCTCCTCTCTGAGCAGGGTATCTCTGAAGGAAAGGTAACAGCCCCAGTTAATGGCTTACAGACAAAACTCCCAACTCTCTGGGTCAGAGCACCTGGGGAAGGAGCGGCTGTGGGCAGCTTCGGCAGATTTAATAGTTCTGGCCTGCCGGCCCTGAAGCGAGCAACTGATCCTAACAAGAGGGATTCTCCTAGCACAGTTCATCAGCTATGCTAAGGGACAGTCTGCCTGCTCAAGTGAGTCCCTGACCCCCATGCCTCCTGACTGGGAGAGACCTCATACAGGAGAGCTCTGGCTGGCATCAGGCCAGTGCCCCACTGGGATGAAATTTACAAAGGAAGGAGCAGGCAGCAATCTTTGCTGTTCTGCAGCCTCCACTGGTGATACCCAGATAAACAGGTTCTGGAGTGGACCTCCAGTAAACTGCAGCAGACCTACAGAAGAGGGGCCTGTTACAAGGAAAGCTAACAAACAGAAAGCAACATCAACAAAGGACCCCCACACAAAAACCCCATCCAAAGGTTACCAGCCTCAAAGATCAGAGGTAGATAAATCCATGAAGATGAGGGAAAACCAGCACAAAAATGCTGAAAATTCCAAAAACTAGAATGCCTCTTCTCCTCCAAATGATTGCAACTCCTCTCCAGCAAGGGCACAAAACTGGACAGAAAATGAGATTGGCAAATTGACAGAAGTAGGCTTCAGAAGGTGGTTAACAACAAACTCCTTTGAGCTAAAAGAGCATGTTCTAACCCAATGCAAGGAAGCTAAGAACCCAATAAAAGGTTACAGGAACTGCTAACTAGAATAAGCAGTTTAAAGATGAACATAAATGACCCGATGGAGCTGAAAACACAGCAGGAGAACTTCATGAAGCATACACAAGTATCAATAGCTGAATCAATCAAGAGGAAGAAACGATATCAGAGACTGAAGATCAACTTACTGAAATAAGGTGTGAAGACAAAATTAGAGAAAAAGGAAGGAAAAGGAATGAACAAAGCCTCCAAGAAATATGTGACTATGTAAAAAGACCAAACCCACAATTCATTGGTATACCTGAAAGTGATGGGGAGAATGGAACCAAGTTAAAAAACACACTTCAGGTTATTATCTAGGAGAACTTTCCCAACCTAGCAAGACAGGCCAACATTCAAACTCAGGAAATACAGAGACCACCACTAAGATATTCCTTGAGAAGAGTAACCCCAAGACACATTATCATCAGATTCTCCAAGGTTGAAACAAAGGAAAAAATGTCAAGGGCAGCCAGAGAGAAAGGTCGGGTTACCCAAAAAGGGAAGCCCATCAGACTAACAGTGGATCTCTGCAGAAACCCTACAAGCCAGAAGAGAGTGGGGGCCAATATTCAACATTCTTAAATAAAAGAATTTTCAACCCAGAATTTCATATCCAGCCAAACTAAGCTTCATAAGCGAAGGAGAAATAAAATCCTTTCCACACAAGCAAATGCTGAGGGAATTTTGTCACCACCAGGCCTGCCTTACAAGAGTTCCTGAACGAAGCACTAAATATGGAAAGGAAAAACTGGTATCAGCTACTGCAAAAACAAACCAAAATATAAAGACCAATGATGCTATGAAGAAACTACATCAACTAATGTGCAAAATAACCAGCTAGCATCATGATAACAGGATCAAATTCACACATAACAATATTAACTTTAAATGTAAATGGGGTAAATGCCCCCAGTTAAAAGGCACAGACTAGCAAATTGGATAAAAAGTCAAGACCCATTGGTGTGCTATATTCAGGAGCTCCATCTCATGTGCAAAGACACACATAGGCTCAAAATAAAGGGATGGAGGAAGATTTACCAAGCAAATGGAAAGCAACAAAAAAAGCAGAGATTGCAGTCCTACTCTCTGATAAAACAGACATTAAACCAACAAAGATCAAAAAAGACAAGGGCCTTACATAATGGCAAAGGGATCAATGCAACAAGAAGAGCTAACTATCCTAAATATATATGCACCCAATACAGGGGCACCCAGATTCATAAAGCAAGTTCTTAGAGACCTACAAAGAGATTTAGACTCCCACACAATAATAGTGGAAGACTTTAACGCCCCACTGTCCATATCAGATAGATCAAAGAGACAAAATTAACAAGAATATTCAGGACTTGAACTCAGCTCTGTACCAAGCAGACCTAATAGATATCTATAGAAATCTCCATCCCAAATCAACAGAATATACATTCTTCTCAGTGCCACATAGCACTTATTCTAAAATCAACCACGTAAATGGAAGTAAAACACTCCTCACCAAATGCAAAAGAATGGAAATCATAACAAACAGTCTCTCAGACCACAGTGCAATCAAATTAGAACTCAGGATTACGAATCTCACTCAAAACCAACTTGATTACTTTTAAAGCTCAGATAAGTTTTCTTTCTAAAATTTCTTGAATTATTGCTTTCTTCTCTTCATTTACTTTCTCTCCTTCTGGAAATTCTATTTTTGGCATAAATATCTTGGCTTATTCTACATTTTCTTTTTTCACTCATAATTTCTATTTATTTTTCTTTTTTAGATAGTTTCTATATTTGAACTTTCAAATCACTCAGTTTTCAGTAGTGCTGATTCCAATTTCTTCACATTTTTGGAATCGTTAAACCTAAAAATCATTTTTCTTTCCAAAACCTTTGCTTCATCATAATTTCTTTGTTATATTTGAAAAAAAACTGCCTCCTTTAATTTCCCATTGCTTTTGATGTGATGGAGTCATTTAAGAACTATCATTTTAATTTTCAAATGAAAAATGTAGTGTTGATCGCTAGTACTTGAACATTAAAAAGAAAGTATGTTCTGCATAAAATTTACCTGAAACTACAAAGGAGTTGAAAGAATTAACTAAAATATTTAGATAAGAAGAAAAGGAAACCTTTCACCTAACTGTAACTGGAAAATTGTTCAAATTTTCCATTTACTACAGCTATTCAAATCTATATTATGGGTGCTCAATAGATACATTTAGATTGTTAAAATCCTAGATCTAGCAGGAACTCTCAGAATATTTAGTCTGATTATGAGCTTAAAGCCCTCTAGAGACCAAGCTCAGTTGACATAAATGTAGGAAATTGGGGAGTGCATGTCTATGTAAGCAAGCAGTAACCAACTTGAGCTTCTCTTTGCTTGAGAAAAATTGGCAACTATATATCACAGTCTTCTACTTTTTCAAGAGAATACAGAAATTCAGATTTTAATATGAGCTCACCTTTTAAATGCTGACAACTGATTCATAATTTTCTTAGACAATACAAAGCCAGTTTGGCCAGCAGCCTGTGATCTCGTCTCAGCTTCTTATATTGGAGTTTTCAGACTGGGACTACTTCCCAGACAATGAGTGACTTTCCAAGATCGCAAGATAATTAACATAAATTTAAATTCAATATTTCCATGTCTAAATAATTTCAACCAAAATGATATAAGTAAAATGTATTTGATTATATTTACTGAGTTCACAAAAATAAGGATACTTAGTATACACTTTATTAAATAAGTACTTTATATAGAAGTGAATATCATGTATTGATCAGCAAATTACCTGTTCAGTTATTTAACTTCATTCATATAATTTGTGGAGGAGGGGGTTAAGAGGTGAGGGTTATTTCAACAAGACATACCAAAAAGTAGAATTAGTTCCATTGGGAGCTGAAAGTTTTATTATGACCATTTTATAATTATCATTATTATTAGTTTTTCTTTTCTCCTAACCTGGGACAGATTTCTAACGACTTTTTTTGTTTTTGTTTTGTTTGTTTGTTTTTTGAGACAGACTCTCGCTCTATGGCTCAGTATGAAGTGCAGTGACACGATCTTGGCTCATTGCAACCTCTGCCTCCTAGGTTGAAGCAATTCTCGTGTCTCAGCCTCCCAAGTAGCTGGAATTGTAGATGCATGCCACCACGACCAGCTAACTTCTATATTTTTTTGTAGAGATAAGGTTTCCCCATGTTGGCCTGGTTGGCCTTGAACTCCTGACCTCAATTGATCTGCCCCCCTCGGCCTCCCAAAGTGCTGGGATTACAGGCCTGAGCCACCATGCCCGGCCTAATTAACATTTTATAATCAACATCTTCAACACCAAATCATACAGAATAAATTAATGATTTATCTGGGCTTATTTATTATGTAATATCAACTCTCTTAAACCAAGCAAAAAAAAATTAAGTGAGGAAGTGGCCTCTGAAAGCAAAATGATGTATGTTATTCAGCCCAGTTTTCACAAAGACTCAGTGGCACCACCACCTAACAGGTCCCCCAAGCTAGAAACCTAGTAACAGTTACCAAATCCCAGAGCTGGGAAACTGGTATCCGCACTTTTCCTTTTAATTCTCCATGCTACATTCAGTCAGTCATTAAGTCAAATTATTATACTTACAAAAGATCTATCCAATTTGCCCTTTGAATCATTTCAACTACCACCATCCGATGGTAGGCTAGAGGCTAAAAAATATGGCCCGTAGGCCAAATCCCACTCACAGAATGTTTTGTCTGACTGCATGCTGTTTTGTTTTACTCTGAATATTTGCCAGTATTAAAAACTGTGAGATTTCACACACAAAAATCCAGATTTCCAGCTTTTCTAGAAAATCAGAGTATCTGGGGAAACTAGGCTAAAGGTAAGTAGTACCTTTATCCTTTAGACAGGGCATAAAATCTCCAGTTGGCTACAGCTCTCACCTTTACCTATACTTCACTCATTTCATGTGAGTTAGTAAACCCTGATTTAGATTTTTGCCATTTCCTCATTTTCAGAACTAACACAACAGCTTCTTGACTAGACCCCCTCCCTGCCTCTGGTCTTCACTCCTTTAATCTTTATTTGACAACACTGATAAATTTTATAAATGAAACGTTTTCATTTTACTCCCTGCTTAAAATTCAATAATGTCCCATCAAAATAGAGTTGAACTCCCTATTATTTGACCCCTGTGTACATCTTCAACTTCATCTCATCTTCAATCAAACTCAGTTGCTTGGTATGCTCCAAAAGTGCTGTATGCTCTTCCGCTTTAGTACTTTAAAAATCCTCTTCTCAACCTAGAATGCTCATCCTTTCTTTGCCTGGCTAACTTCTACTCTTCCTTGAAAATCAGCTCAAGGCCGGGCACGGTGGCTCACACCTGTAATCCCAGCACTTTGGGAGGCCAAGGTGGGCGGATCACGAAGTCAAGAGATCGAGACCATGGTGAAACCCCATCTCTACCAAAAAACACAAAAATTAGCTGGGCGTGGTGGCACGCACCTGTGGTCCCAGCTACTCGGGAGGCTGAGGCAGAAGAATTGCTTGAACCTGGGAGACGGAGGTTGCAGTGAGCCGAGATCGCGCCACTGCACTCTAGCCTGGTGCCTGGCAACAGAGCAAGACTCTGTCACAAAAAAGAAAAAAAAAAAAAATCAGCTCAAATATGATCTTCTCTGGGACACTCTCCCAGGCTCCTGCTCCCCACCCTCTCTACCCAACACTCCCAATCAATCTACTAGGCAGCTCCTCCTGAATATCAGTAGCAGCCTGTGACTATTACAGCACTGTATTACAATTTTTACTTTTTTATCTGTGTCCTCCAACTAGAGTAAGCTCCTTGAAGACAACCCCTATTAAATTTCAGCTTAGACTATAAGTAAGAAGATAAAAGTGCTTCCTCAATTATTACTATCATAGCAGTAGATGAGAAAAGGAACGTTTGTGGAAGGCCTCTAACTTTCCAACTACTATAGCTAGTCCTTTTGCAATATCTCATTTAAGTAAGATTTATAACAAGTGAAAAAGTAAATAGAATTTGGAATTTTAGTTACAGCTTGGTTAAATTTTGATGTATTAGTTGCTTTGGTACTCCTACATTACACTATTTTGAGATTACAGCTCTCAGTTGAATACAAACAAATTGCTTTTCATTTTCAGTTTTTTAGTTTAGTTTTTTTTGTTTGTTTTTTTGTTTCGTTTTGTTTTAAGAGATAACGTCTGGTCTCAAACTCCTAGGCTCACTCTTCCCTTTAATTCTCCTGGTTACATTCAGTCAAAGGATCCTCCTGCCTCAGCCCCCCAGGTAGCTGGAACTCCAGGCATAAGCCACCACACCCAGCTCTAGTTCCTATTATTTCTGAGTTAACTTATTTAGTATATAACTTACCCTAATTTGAAAAAGGTGGAGGTAGGCCAAAAAGCAAACACTGTTCAAGGTCAACATCAACAAAGCTTAGGGAAATGTTTTTAAAAATCAATATCCATATGACAAAACATTCATGTAAAGAGAAATCTTACAGGTAAAATTTTATGGAAAGAAAAACATTATATAAACATTATACAGGGAGGATTCACTCAAACATATTTTGCAGCAGCCACTCTTATATTTAGCAAAATAGGTAAAATTATTGCAAAAGGTTTAAAAGGCAAACTTACCCTTTCTGTAAGAATTACAATTGGTGATAATGCAGAATTCATGAAATCATAAACATCAATTTGGAATAAGTATTTCAGAATCTGAAATTCAGAAGCATCTTCTGTTGATTTATAAATAAAAATATGTTAACATAATATTAGATAACTTCTGATTCTAATTTCTTCCTTAATTGATGCATTAGAGAATAAATAATTTGTTTCTTACCTTTTTGAGAAGACAAAGAGTTATCAGTTGAAACCATCTGACTATTTAGCAGGGTATTTTCCATAGATCTGTCTATCTCCACCAGAGCAGGCCCATCAGTGTCTACTGATGGTTTTGAATTTTCATCATTATTTTTAGAAGATGAGGGTTTGAAATGTACTTCTTCATGAATTCTCATAGGTAACTCTACATTAGAGACCATATCTACAAATAAAAAGAAATGTGTTTTTCCCAAATACTTGCTTTGTTGAGGGCTTTCCTTTTGTTTCATAGGCAGGTCATTTTTTTAACTTTTGTAGGTCATTGTGATACTTCATTAAAGAAAGAATACACTAAAAAGTAAATTGTATCCTGTATTAGTTCCTATTACTAGTAAGATAAATTACCAAAACTTGGTGGCATAAACAATGCAAATTTATCCTTTTAGAATTCTGGAAGTCAGAAATTCTAAAACCAAGGTATTGAAGTTGGCAAGGCTGTATTCCTTTAGGAGGCTCTAGGGCAGAATCCATTTCCTGGCTTTTCCTACTTTCTAGAGGCCTCCTGCATTTCTTGACTCATGGCCCCATCCTCCATTTACAAAGCCAGCAGAGTAGCATCTTCTAATTTCTATCTCTCTTACTCTGACACTCCTACCTTCCTCTTATAAGGAGCCTTGTAATTACATTAGACACACAAGGATAAACTCTCCATTTCAAGATCCTTAATCACATCTGCAAGGTCCTTTCCACCATGTAAAGTAACATATTCACAGGGTCTGGGGGTTAAAATATAGACATCTTTTAGGGGCCTTTTATTCAGCCTACTATATAGCCTTTTCTTTATTCCTCAGCAAGGAAGAATTATAAAAACTATATATAATTCTATTCTCTACATGCCTTTTTGTCCTAAAAATTGCTTTTAAAAAACCCTAAAACTAACATAACTGTAAACAATTCTGTTGTACTATATAACAGAAGCATATGACTAAGCATGAAACATATGACTAAGAATAAAGCATATGACTAAGAATAAAGCAACACATAGATTCCCTTGAGATTTCATTCCAGCTATGTACGCATTTGTTAACCAGAAGATGTAATATCTAAAAAAAAAACAGAAAAAAAAACAAACAAAAAAAGCAAAGTATCAGTGTGGACCTGAAAAACAAGAATAAAGAGTAGCAAGTAAATTATTCAATGTCTAATTTTGCTCTTTGAGTTTATGAGTCTTAACATAGCACTTTGACACTATCACTTATTTATCGTTGTTTAAAAGATGAAAGTCCCAATTGAGCAAACACATATCAGTAATTGAGTAATAGCACCTGTAGATCTTAATATTTAACAAGAGCACTCAAATCAGGAGTCTGAATTCAAAGGAATTATTGTACATACAGGACTCAAGTAGTGATCTACAATAATGTTTAATGCTATAAAAAAGGGATTATTAAATAATTATACTCAAATTTATGTATAGCTATATTTTAAGATATTGTCTTAAACTGCATTTGAAATAAATATTTTAAAAATTAATATTCCCTATACCACTTTCATATTTAATTACATTTTAGGTACTATTTACACAAACCTAAGCTTTAAGATTTACATTAAATACAGATATGCTTTTCTTTATAATTGCTTAACAGAATTTTAAGTCAAATAAAATAATTTTTAATATTTAACTGTACTTGGGAAACTCATTATTTAAGTATGCACAATTGGAATCCTTTTGTAAAATCGTTATTCACATTGTAATATAAATAACTGTTTCCCACTTTACCTGTTTTGTAAGTTCCTAAATCAGTATGTTAGTTTTCTGTAAATGTGATTATCTCAAGCCTGAGCCTTTCACAAACATAGATTCAAGATCAGTGATTCACCTTGCTTGTGCACTCTAATTACGACTAGTTTTCATTTGTTATTCCCTAGAAGAGTTGTTGAAATCTGAAAAGACTGGCTGTTAACTCTTTCTCTAATATCCAGAAAATAGAGCCTGTGGCTTTCTAGAAATCTCTCTTTTAGGATGCTTTTTTAAAAACAAATTTTTGCATGATCTCAGGTTGCTTTTCATTCAATTTTTATTTAATATTGTAGTATTTTGGAATAACCCACTTTGTTAATATATGACAAGTCCTTTTTTTCTGAAATTAAGAATTTCTGAATATTTTCATAAAAGTTCCTCAAAACTAGTTAAAATTGTAGGAACATCCTTTTCTCATTTAACTATTTACCAATTTTAGAAATTCTTCCTGTATCACTATATGAAATGATAAACTTTTCAAATATTTTCTTTCTTTCTTTCTTTTTTGAGATTGAGTCTCACTGTATCGCCCAGGCTGAAGTGCAGTGGTGCGATATCAGCTTGCTGCAACCTCCGCCTCCCGTGTTCAAATGATTCTCGTGCCTCAGCTTCCCAAGTGTCTGGGATTACAAGTGCACACCACAATGCCTGGCTAGTAGAGATGGGGTTTCACCAACACCACAATGCCTGGCTAGTAGAGATGGGGTTTCACCATGCTGGCCCGACTGATGTCAAACTCCTCCTGACCTCAAGTGATCCACCCGCCTCAGCCTCCCAATGTGCTGGGATTACAGGCGTGAGCCACCACGCCCAGCCAATATTTTCTTTTTGTTGTTGTTGTTAATTTTTTTTTGAGACAGAGTCTTGCTCTGTCGCCAGGCACCAGGCTGGAGTGTAGTGGTGCAATCTCGGCTCACTACAACCTCTGCTTCCCGGGTTCAAGCAATTCTCCTGCCTCAGCCTCCTGAGTAGCTGGGACTACAAGCACACGCCACCACACCCAGCTAATTTTTGTATTTTAGTAGAGACCGGGTCTCACCATGTTGATCAGGATGGTCTCGATCTCTTGACCTCGTGAACCGCCCGCCTCAGCCTCCCAAAGTGCTAGGATTACAGGTGTGAGCCACCGCACCCGGCCCACTCTTTTCTTTAGAGACAAAGTATCACTGTGTTGCCCAGGCCGGCCTCAAACTCCTAGGCTCAAGCCATTTCCCACCTCAGCCTCCCAAGTAGCTTGGGACTACAGGAGCACACCAACACTCCCAGCTAAATAAAATTTACAAAAATGATTTTCAGCAGGCCCGGGAGTTTCTATGATTATGTTGTAAAATATTTTTATTTATCAATCTTTGGAATTGTATGGATTTCTGGATCTAATGTTGTTTCATTTTGTTGTAGTCTCTCTTCCTTTTAATTACTGTGATCTACCTTTTCATAAATACTCCTTTAGGATCTAGCAAGCTTAGAACAAGAGAATTTACCTCTTAGTTAGCCTTTAACAACCTGAAAAGATCTCTAAGTTTTTTAGTCATGAAAAGATTACACCTGCACCTTTCTCATTTGGAAAAGGGTTAGAATCTAAATATATGTTGGTTGAGGATGTTGATTGAGAGCTCACATTTTGAGGTATGTTAGGATATAACATATAGTTCTGGGAGTTTAAAAAAATCACCTGGTTCTAATAGAAATATGTTTCCTTCTAAGTTTGTTGGCCTCTTCCTGTGAAAGGTTTTCTATTATTCTAGAGTTTAATTGTTTTTGTATTATTGGTCAATATTTGCTGCGTTTCTATTCTGTCCATCACAGAGACATAAGTATGGAGATATGGAAAAGTCATATTACAAAATTTTCTACTTAAAATACAACTCACATGTTTTTAATCATAGGAGTTGCTAGATACCTGGACAACTAGATCTAAAAGTATTAACTTATATTCTGCTCTCTTCTGTTGCCCTCTGTTGAACTCTCAGAATTGAGGGACTTGGGCCAGGCATGGTGACTCACGCCTGTAATCCCAGAACTTTGGGAGGTCAAGGCATGCAGATAACGAGATCAGGAGTTCAAGACCAGCCTGGCCAACATAGTGAAACCCCGTTTCTACTAAAAATACAAAAATTAGCCAGGTGTGGTGGCATGTACCTGTAGTCCCAGCTACTTGGGAAGCTGAGGCAGGAGAATCACTTGAACCCAGGAGGTGAAGGTTGCAGTGAGCCAAAACCATGCCATTGCACTCCAGCTTGGGTGACAGAGTGAGACTCTATATAAAAAAAAAAAAAAAAAAAAAAAAAGAATGGAGGGACTTGAGGGAGAAAGTTGAAAACTTTTTCCCTTTTTTTGCTTGAGTTTTCTTATTATCTTGAAACTTAAAGAAAACCCTTGTTATCAGCTGGGCATGGTAGTCATGCCAGTATTTCCAGCATTTTGGGAGGCTGAAGTAAGAGGATCCCTTGAGCCCAGGAGTTGGGACCAGCCTGGACAACATAAGGAGACCCCATCTCCACAACATATAAAAATAAATTAGCTGGGTGTAGTGGTGCACACTTGTAGTCCCAGCTAATCAGGAGGCTGAGGTTGGGTGACAGATTGAGCCCTGGAGGCTGAGGCTGCAGTGAACTGTGATCGCACCACTGCACTCCAGTGTAGGTGACAGAGTAAAACCTTGTCTCAAAACAAAACCAGAAACAAAAGAAAACCCTTGTTATCATAGTTCTTCTTAGGAAAAAAAAAAAAAGCAAAACTACAGACCTAAAATAAGATCTAATTTAAGAATCAAAACTATTTAATTAAAGTTTCCCTTAGTTGGCCAGGCACAGTGGCTCACAACTGTAATCCTAGCAGTTTGGGCAAGAGTTCGAGACCAGCATGGGCAACATAGTGAAACACCATCTCTACAAAAAATACAAAACACCATCTATACAAAAAATACAAAAAATACCACCTCTACAAAAAATACAAAAATTAGCCAGCTGTGGTGGCATGCACCCATACTCCCAGCTACTTGGGAGGTGAAGTGGGAGAACTGCATGAGCTCAGGAGGTTGAGGCTGCAGTGACCTGAGATTATGCCACTGCACTCCAGCCTAGACGACAAAGTGAGACCCTGTCTCAAAAGAAAAAAAAAATGTTTCCCTTAGCTTAGGTTTCTAAGAAAACCATTCAAATATACTTGCATTGGGAAGGTGTTACTGGGCTAAAAAGTGAATGTGAATGAGAAAATCCACACCTACCAGAATAGGATGTCAACAGACACTGTCTACAATAGGGTAACCAAAGCAGAACAGTTTATAAAGATTCTATTTAGAAAACTCTTAAATACTAAAAAGATACTGCTTTATAAACAAAAAAAGAAAATTACTGTCTCTGGGAAAGCAGTGGGAGTAGAGGTAGACAGAGGGAACAGAAATTGCTTTCATCAACAACAAAAAAATGCCTTAGCACTATTTCAAATTTTAAACTATTTACATACAGTTTTGATAAAAATTATAATTTATTATAAAATACTTTTAGATTTTCTTGGAACATCTTTAGATCTCCAATCATTGTTTTTCTGTTGAGATTTTATTTTGTAATATTAATCTAAATTCCAGAGTAAATCAGAAATTGATGAAAGAACTAAGTATTTTGAAAAATATGGATTCCTAGACTTTTTCATCTGATTGGTACTTATACAAATAAATTATGTTTAAAAATAAAATAAATTATAATATAAATGTTTTCACACCAACCTGACTGACTGTATGAACTTTCAAACATCATGACTTTTGTATTATCTGTGGGATAATTATCATTGGAAAATTCTTCTGTTTCTTCATTTTCAATTACATTATTTTGATCTAGTATCTGTTTGGGAAATGGCAATTCTGTTTCCTTCGGAATGTTCTGGAAGTTCCAAGGGTTGTCAAAATTATACAAGAACTTTTTCAAATATGGTAAGGTAACAGATTCATCTGTTTTTTCAAAGACTGATTTCTTGTCTATTTCATCTTCTGTTTCCATAATTTTTATCATTTCTATTCCTTGTTCTTTTTCAGGGTCAAATTCACTTGTTGGAGGTTGTTCATGTTCATCTGCCCCACCGTCTTCTTCATTTTTCCTGTTATCTAACATAATTTTATCTTCCTTGGCATATGCAAAACCTAGCATAGCAAAACCAAAATCAAACCAACTTGCCTTGAAACTCAAGCTGTCATTAGTGATTATGTCTTCTTTTTCTGTTAATATTTCTGTACATGGAACTGTGGCTTCTTCAACAGATGACACAGAATTGGGAAAATCTTGTAGTGGTGGATTGCTTTCTTCTGCTAATAATTCAAGCCCTGTATCCTCATTCCCAAAACCTAAATAACTTGTAAATCCACCACCAAACCAACCAGTGGGTTGAGGTTTGGGAATGTGCTCTGACTCAGATGCTAGTTCAGACTGTGTCTTTGGCACTGAATCAATTTCTGATTCTGATTCTTGCTGATGTTCTGTTTGAGGCTCACCATTATTTAATTCCTCTAGGTCATTCTCATCTTCCACTGCTATTTTTCTACTTCGAAATGCGCTTCCTTGTACAGGTTCAATAACAGATTCAAAAGCCTTCTCTTCAGCTTGTTCTCTTACCAATCCAAACCCTTCTTTGACTCCAGACATAGCTGAAGATGGTGGGACATGCACTTCTGGAATATGATCCTGTTCCAAACTTTCAGCAACTACTTCTTCCCAGTGTTTTGATTTACTGGTACTTCTGATCTCTTCAGAGGCCTCTAATGCTGGAAATTGGTCTTCAAACAAAGTACTCACGTAAGTTGCATAAAATCCAGGTTCTATCTGAAAATCACTTTCATGTATGCTAGATTTTTCATCTTTATCTTCTTCATAAGGATGTGTATTTTCACCATAATCACTGTTTAATTCACTATCTTCATTGTCAAATGTATAGCTCACTCCAAGAAGACAAAGAAAGTCAGATTCCTAAAAGGAAAAAATATATATATGATTAACATGAATATACTACAGCTCCTTGTTTCTCCCTGAGTCATTTAAAATGGATGACAGTGATTTTCCCAAGACACACAGCTAGCTCAACAGCAGAACAAAAATTCGAATACTTGTGTCACAACTGACTTGTAGAGGCTAATTATGTAAACCTAAATGAAAAACCTTTTACATTATGTTGTTTTGTTTCTTTGTTTGTTTGTTTTTAGAGACAGGGTCTTGCTCTGCTGCCCAGGCTGGAGCATAGCTCACAGTTTGCTTGAATTCCAGAGTTCAAGCAATCCTCCCTCCTCAGCCTACCAAGTAGCTGATACTATACCTGGCTAATTTAAAATTTTTTTGTGAAGATGGTTTCTGGCTCTGTTGCCCAGGCTGAGCAACAAGGGTCAGCAAACAAGGCAGGAGCAGATTGTGTGGGACTGTGAAGCCAGGGTAAGAAGTCTGGGCTTTATTCCACGTCCAATGAAAACCCACTAAACGACTTTAACCAAAGGAATGACATAATCTGATTTTTTGTTTCTATTTTTGTTTTTGCAAGATTCATTGCTGTTTGGAGAATGGATTGAAAGAGGGCAAAATTACAAGCAAGGAGACTAGAAGGCTATTGTAGTATTCTAATCAATAGATGAAGCCGCTTATGGTTGCACACCTGTAGTCCCAGCCACTGGGGAGGCTGAGGCGGGAGGATTGCTTGAGCCCCAGGAATTCTAGGCTATAGTACAGTTTGATTGTACCACAGTGTTCCAGCCAAGAGATCATGGTGCCTTGAACTAGGGCTATGGTGAAAATAGAATTGAAGAGAAGACAATATACTCCAGATATATTTTAGATATAGAACTGACAGGACCAATTATTATACAGTAAATAGAAAGCTAATCCCAGAGTTTGTGATGGGAAAGAGCCAGAAAATAGACAGTTTGTTTAACTAGATAGATTCACTTCTCACTGACCTTACTTAAGGTAATTTGGCTTAACTTAGAATCTGAATCAAATGGCCTAACCAAGTTTATTAATTGAAAAGTCACCTCCTGATTCCTTTTCATATATCAAGCCCAACATTATCGTGCTCATGAAAAACTCCAACAGCAAAATAGGGTGTACAGATATGAGACTAAGGAGTATGGTGGAAAATAAACTTTGATCTTAGTAAGACAATAGCATTAGTAATAATATCTAACACTTACTGACCACTTAGTAAGCGCTGTTCTATGTACTTTACATATACTCATTTTATTCTTCAATACATGTAAGATAGCACTATATTATACTCAGTACCCCTATTTTACAGATAAGGAAATTGAGGCATACCAGGCCACATAGTTTGTAAGTGGTTGAGTCAGACTTTGAACTCAGTCCAGCTCCAGAAGCCATGCTCTTAACAACTACAGTCTATTGCCTGTCCGTTAATTGTTCAGAAAGCAAAATCTTTCACTGTCACCAAATTTGTCTTGTTTAATTTTATTCAGATAAACTATTCCTATAGTAAGTTCTCAGGCCAACTATTTTATGCATTCATTATAAAAGTTATGTAACCAATAGCACTGATACTGGGGAAAACTGTTTTAACCAAGAAATTTTAAATTCAATTAACAACTGAGAATGAGTTTACTCACTTTAGTAGACATCTGAATTTCCTCAGATATGAACACATCTTCAATCTGGACTGCATCTCTGGGAAAATATCCAAACTCCTTTCCTTTCTGTCAAAATGAAGGACAAAGATTATCGAGGAAGAATGATCAAAGCAATAATAATTATTGAACCTAATTTTGTCCCATGTCCTTGGCTTTCATCTACTCCAATCAAAAACATTAATTGACTATAAGTTTGCATAGAAAAGAGAGTGAAATCATATTCTTTTATTATTCAAAAGTGTAGCATTTATTTAAGGAACAAAGAGCAAATTGTAAAATGTCACTGCTTCAAACTTCAGAAAGATACCTGTTCCACTTACTCATTTTCTTCCTTTTTCTGTTCTATAATGACCTTTCTTATCCAGGTCGACTATAGATTTACACTAGTAGACCTGGGATATCAAAAGGTAAGGCAATGTCAGCAGTGGCCAAGCTAGATGGAGTAGTGCATATTCAATGTTTTCAGAACGTTAAAATCAGACAGGCTGTTTAAACTCTGAAAAGCCACAATGGATTCATCGTGATAGTAAAGATCTTCAAGTCCTCCAGGGAGGATTTGGTTCCATTCTACTTTTCTGGGGCTACCTTGATTAACAGAGGTCCTCTTAATCCAGTTCAAGCACAGGCAGATTGTCCCCCAAGAGTGAAGGCTTTCCACAACCACCCTCAGCCAATTTCCTTTCCCTGTTAAAGTTTTAAAGAACATATATCTTTTGGTCCTCCAATCCAACACCATTATACCTCAACTGTGATTTGTCCAGCTCTCCAGTTGCTGTAACTATTTGGAAACTGACAGCCTGTGGGTCCACAGTGTGGTTCCTTCAACAGCTAACTGCATGAACTAAACACCAAATGCGCAAAGCTAAATGTGCCTGAAACTTCACCCTGGCTCCACACATTAAACACTGCTTTTGTGTGGGAAACATTATTTTCACATATAGTAAATAAAAAAGAATGCTTTCTTTGCGTCTTATGACAACTAAGAGGTCACTTTTTGTACAGCTGCATTGGATTCCTCTAATGAATTCGAGACAGATGGTTTTTGTTTTTTAATAGAGACAGAGTCTTGCTCTGTTGCTCAGGCTGGAGTGCAGCAGTGCAATCATAGCTCACTGTAATCTCAAACCCCCAGGTTCAAGCTGTCCTCCAGCCTCAGCCTCCCTCAGCCTCCCAAGTAGCTAGGACTATAGGCATGTACCACAACACCCCACTAATTATTATTTTTTTATTTTTGTGTATTCTTGCTATGCTGCCCAGACTGGGTCTTGAACTCCTGGCCTCAGTGTTCCTCCTGCCTCAGCTTCCCAAAGCACTGGGATTACAGGCATGAGCCACCACACCTGGCCTTAGACTGGCATTTTAAAGGCACCTGAAGCAGTAAGGAAAGTTGGGAACTGCAGAGGCCAGGCAAGCATTCTGGCCAATGACAATTAGAAGTCCAGTCATACAGCCCCTGATGGGAAAAGCAGAATTTTTAAATATAATCTGCTCCTTCAAACAGTGACCACACACAAAAAAGAGTTCTGATGCATATGTAATATGGAAGTGATATATGTATCAAGTCAGTCATGCTTGTTCAGCTTGGGAGTAGAAGTACTTATCATAGCACCTTTTCATTGTAAACCACAATGATACAATCAAAGATAAACCTTTTTTCAATGGAAAATACTAATCATTAATTCTCCCATGTTATATATTTAGAGATGATTTAACCTTCCAGGAATTTCAGCATACTAAGGCTTTGGGCCAAATAAAAGGCTCTCTCAGCTGGTTTTTTTTGTTTGTTTGTTTATTTTTGAGACAGAGTCTCACTCTGTCACCCAGGCTGGAGTACAATGGCACAGTCTCGGCTCACTGCAACCTCCACTTCTGGAGTTCAAGCAATTCTCCTGCCTCATCCTCCCAAGTCGCTGGGACTACAGGTGCACGCCACTGCATCTGGCTAATTCTTATATTTTTAGTAGAGAAGGGGTTTCACCATGTTGGGGCCAGGCTGGTCTCAAACTCCTGACCTCAGGTGATCCACCCACCTCGGCCTCCCAAAGTGCTGGGATTACAGGCATGAGCCACTGTGCCCAGCAATTTTTTTTTTTTTTTGAGATGTTCGAGTTTTTCTCTTGTTGCCCAGGATGGAGTGCAATGGTGCAACCTCTGCTCACTGCAACCTCCACCTCCCAGGTTCAAGCAATTCTCCTGTCTCAGCCTCCGGAGTAGCTGGGATTACAGGCACATGCCACCATGCCTGGCTAATTTTTGTGTTTTTAGTAGAGACAGGGTTTCATCATATCGGTCAGGCTGGTCTCGAACTCCTGACCTCAGGTGATCCACCTGCCTTGGCCTCCTAAAGTGTTGGAATTACAGGCATGAGCCTCCACGCCTGGCTTTTTTTCTTTCTTTCTTTCTTTCTTTCTTTTTTTTGAGATAGGATTTCACTCTGTCACCCAGGCTGGAGTGCAATAGTACAATCACAGTTCACTGTAGCCTCTACCTCCCAGGCTCAAGTGATCCTCCCAGTTTAGCCTCCCAAGTAGCTGGGTCTACAGGCATGCACTATTACACCTGGCTAATTTTTATATTTTTAGTAGAGATGAGGTTTCACCATGTTGCCCAGGCCGGTCTCAAACTTCTGGCCTCAAGTGATCTACCCACCTTAGCCTCCCAAAGTGCTGATATTACAGGCATGAGCCACCGCCTGGCCCCAGCTGCTACTTTTTTCTATAAAAAACTTACACACCTAGGGCCAGGCACAGTGACTCACGCCTGTAATCCCAGCCCTTTGGGAGGCCAAGGTGAGCGAATCACCTGAGGTCAGGAGTTTAAGACCAGCCTGGCCAACATGGTGAAACCCTATCACTACTAAAAATACAAAAATTAGTTGGGTGTGGTGGCAGGCATCTATAATCCCAACTACTGGGGAGGCTGAGGCAGGAGAATTGCTTGAACCCGGGAAGCAGAGGTTGCAGTGAGCTGGGCTCGTGACACTGCACTCCAGCCTGGGCAACAGAGAGAGACTTTTTCTCAAAAACAAAAACAAAAAAAAAGTTATACACCTAGCTTCCCTAGGCTACCAACCTTTCTGGGGATCTCTTCAATAACAACTCAGCCCTTCATTTGCTCAGAAAGACATGTCTTTTAATCTAATTAACTAAAACTTTGCAGTCTCTTTAAAACTGGACCATTGACAGCACCAGGAAATGATTGGGGTTGCCTAGTCATCCCATAATATAAAGTCCCTTCAAATAAACATAAAAATCTAATTTTAAAAACTATGCATGCTATGTAAAAATAAATTCAAGGCATGCTCTGGTTTCTCTTCCTAACAAATAAATCTTTTGCCTTTTACTAAAGATTTCCGTGGAGAGGAACAATTATGAGTTTATAACTGAATTTTTTGATGTCCTGCTTAGGCAGGGCTGATTGTAAAAAAATTAATAAATAAAAAATAAAAAGAAATTCAAGGCATTCTCTTAGCCCTCCATCCCAACCATACTGCCGTCCCAAAAAGCCTCTTTTATAGAAATTTTGGAACCACCACTGAACATGACCATTTTTTGTTTGTTTAAATATGTTAAGGGTTTTTAATATATATACAGTGTTTTGAAATTCTTAATGTTTCTTTAAATATGAAAAGCAGATATCCTTGGCCGGGTGCGGTGGCTCATACATGTAAGCTTGGCACTCTGGGAGGCCGAGGCGGGCAGATTACTTTAGCTCAGGAGTTTGTTACCAGCCTGGACAACATAGTGAAATGCCGTCTCTACCAAAAATATAAAAATTAGCCGGGCATCATGGCACACACCTATAGTCCCAGCTACCCAGGAAGCTAAGGTGGGAGGATGGCTTGAGCCTAGGAGGTAGAGGCTGGAAATTGTGGCGAGCTGTGATCACACCACTGCACTCGAGCCTGGGTGACAGAGCCAGCCCCTGTCTCAACAAAAAAGAAAAGAAAAGGAAGAAATCCTTGTGCAAGTTGATTTATTCTACATTCAATTTTTTAAAAGTAGTTACTTACACTTCCTGCCCACAAATCTTCTCTTTCTCCTGCAAGTTTAACATAAACAGATATCTCTTCTC
This sequence comes from Cacajao melanocephalus, assembly GCA_963573385.1. NCBI lineage: Eukaryota > Metazoa > Chordata > Mammalia > Primates > Pitheciidae > Cacajao > Cacajao melanocephalus. The sequence goes on along the minus strand of CAUYLG010062526.1, from coordinate 6,791 downwards.
CCTTAGTGAAGTTCAGGTATCGGCAGTCTGGTCCTTTGTAATCTCTCATGGCTGAGACTCTGCTTATTAAAGCTATGTAAAACATGTAAAGAAAAACACACACTGTAAATTAAAATGTTATTTCTCCCCCTTTCATCTTGCTCTCCTTTAATTCATCCTATATGTTTGCAAATGCTAATTTCTTCATATCATTTATGGCCTCAAAAACCTACATAGCCTTCCCACTGCACACAGAATGGAGTCTAAGCCTTAGGGCCTGGTATCCAAGGCTGTCCATAACCTGATCCCCTTTCTCTATTTGAAAGGACCTCTTCCTATTCCTTCACACAGACTCAGCTACACTCAAACTTCTTTACCCATTGTCCCTGGAACATATCATTATCATTCTGTCATCCATAGGAAAAGAAAAAAGATAATCAGTTTTCTTCCTGGCACTTACCATATTCTAGGCATTAGGATAAGTACTCTCATATTTTTATTTTGTCAAATCCTCAAAACAGATCTATGAGGTAAATAATTTCATCTCAGTCTAACAAATGAGCCTTTAGTGAAGGCCCAGAGCGTTGGTCACACAACTCTAGTGGAGCCTGATTTACCCTGATTTTCTTATCACTGCAAAATCCCCTTCCTTATTCTGAGCTTTTCCTTTGCTCTTTCCCCAACCTAGACACCCTTTTACTCCCTTCATGCTTATGTCATGTCCTGCTTCCTCTATGAGGCAACCTGATCATTCCAGCCTACTTGGATTGCCCGTTCTCTGAACTTTAATATTACCTATTATCCTTACTAGGGTGTATCACTATTTACTGTTTCGTATTAACCTGTCTTGTCATACTTCAATAAAATTAAACTTTCTGAAGGGGAAGAAACTTATCTTACATCTCATTTTATTCCCCTTAGACGCATAGCACCTGCCCTTCACCCAACCCAACATGTAGTAGGCCATCAATAATTATGAGCAAATCACAACCACATATGCCAGATTCAGTAGTTTAACACACGAAGTAATATATACACCATATTATCTATTACAATTATACTAACGTGTAAAATAAGACATTTTTATTGTCATGCAATTAAAGTTAAAATAACATTATAAATTTTTATAAATTTGAATGTTTCCTTTTCATGTTGTGTGTCTGGCCCTAAGGAAACTAAAATAAGGTTGTAATATAAAGAGGGAAAAAAGATTTTTTTTATTCATGTATCTATTTTTGAGACAGGATCTTGTTCTGCTGCCCAGGCTAGAGTGCAATGGCATAATGATAGCTGACTGCAGCCTCCACCTCCCAGGCTTAAGCCATCCTCTCACCTCAGTCTCTCCAGTAGCTGGGACTATAGCTTGTGCCACGATGACTAGCTAACTTCTTTGATTTTTTGCAGAGATGAGGTCTCACTATGTTGCCTGGGCTGGTCTGAAACTCCTGGGCTCAAGTGATCCTCCCACCTCAACCTCTCAAAATGCTGGGGTTATAGGCTCAAGCCACCGCACCCAGCCAAAAGATTATTATTACAATAAAACATCATCTAATAAACTTCTCCATTTACGAAGACCAGCTAAGCCATAGACACCCCCACCTAGCCAGCACTGAAGGCATTAAGAAGCAAACACCCAGATAGAACAGCAAAGTGGGACTCTCTGGGGACCAACAGCCTTCTGAGCTGACAGCCTCAGGGGGCTGACAGCATTCCGGGCTGAGGGCCTCAAACAGACGCTGATCCGTGTATTTAGTCTCTCTGAACAGGTGATTGTCATTAACAAATAGGTGTTCTGTGTCTTCTCATAGAACCAAGATCAACTAAGTAGGCAGCTGGTGCCTGCTTACCACTGATCAAGGACAAACCAGAAAGTATTCGCCACGAGGGAGTCATGGGGGCAGGGTCATGAATTGTTTTAATCAGTGTATGATATATATATATTGTTTTGCTGCTTTAGAATGCCCCAAGCAGTTTTCTGCCGGAGCAGGGCAGGGGGGAGGGGGTGGGGGGGGCGGTCAGGTTTTCCTTGCCACTATTCTTAGCAAACAATATAGTCCGTCATACACTCAGCATTTTTCAGCAATCATACACTCAGCATTTCTCAGCGTCTATGTATTACATTATATGTCCAAAAAGTTAAGGAAGAATGTTTACTCAAAATTATTACTTATAAATTATTTATGTTTATACTAATAATGTTTTTCATTTTGAATTTGAATGTTGCAAATTAGAAATAATTCTCACAACCAGGTGCAGTGGCTCCCGCCTGTAATCCTAGCACTTTAGGAGGCTGAGGTGGGTGGATTGCCTGAGCAACTCAGGGTAGGCAACACAGTAAAACCCTGTCTTTACTAAAATGCAAAAAAAATTAGCTGGGTGTGGTGGCATTCACTTGTAATCCCAGCAACTCGTGAGGCTGAGACAGGAGAATCGCTTGAACCCAGGAGGCAGAGGTTGCAGTGAGCTGAGATTGCACCATTACACTCTAGCCTGGGTGACAGAGCAAGACTCCATCTAAAAAATAAAAGAAAAAGAAAAGAAATAATTCTCACATACTGGAAAGGTAGAATTTACTTAAAGCAACTCTTAATTCTGCTAAGAGAGAAAAACAATTGTATTTATTATAAAATAAAAATAAAAGAAAAAAGAACTTATTTAAACCAACTCTAATACATTGGGATATAATTTATTTTGCACCATAAAACTAATTACAGAAAATAAATTAAGTTCTTAAACAATAGAATGAAAATTAATTTCTGTTTATACTAAAGAAAGTTCAAATTCAATGATATAAATAAAATATTTATATTCTAACACTGATTTCAGTATTTTTACATAATAAATAACACAGAAATGATTAACATTTGATAAAGTTTAGAAGAACAAATCTTGATATTTTGAAATAAAAGCACTTTTTAGGAAACTCATGAGAATCAGAAAGTTCTGAGTGTGAAACAGAAACTAAAAAGTAAAAGGCCTTTGTAAACAAAGGACTATCAAATTGGTCTGGTGTCTTTTTTTATGTGAATCGATTAGATTTATCTTTTTTCTTTTAATCAGGCAGCCTTCTGAGCCAAAGTAGGCTCAGAGACGCCTAGATTTATCTTTAAAAATAGTAAAAGGGCTGATTAGTTTGTTTTTGAGGTATGAATTAATATCATTTTAACTTCTGATATATTTCTATAGCAAACTGATTTTTACTATTTGTATATTTGTATTAAATACTATCACAAAATGCTTTGCCACCAGCATTTCTTTTTTATACCAACCTACATTTCATAATACAAATATTTCTCAATGATATCAGTACTCATTTTTATCATGCATGACCACAATAACATTTTATGTCATTTCAGAGCCTCGATTTAGAAGAAGCGGGGCGGGGGTGCGGTGGGGGGGAGCAAACTTACTTTCACATTCCAAGTCACCACATTTTTTAAGGTCTGCCAGCAGTTTTGTACTCTCCAAACACTTTGTCAGAGAAATAGCCACAAGAAGGATTCTGTGAACGCCAAGTTTTGCCATGCTAAAACAAGCAACCAGGAATTCCGAGGTTTAAGCCAGTTGTTCAGGTTGTAGAGATGTCAGCCAAAAGCGGAGATATTCTACTCTTCACTAACTATAAGAGAAAAAAGAGTTGAAGTTTTAAAAATCTCCTGATAACTACATTTTTCTATCGATTTGTTGGTTTAACTTGAGAGACAAACACTGTCTGTTCTCAATCTGCAGTGTCAGGTATTCCTATAATGCCTAAGGGTTTAATAATTAACAAGGATTTTTAGTTGCACTAATATCTTACAAAGGAAGCCCATGTAAAACTGTCTCACTTAAAGCTATCTTGAGTTCAATAGGATGGTTTTTAAGTAGGCCTTTACAAAAATGTATTTACATGCAAATACCAGTTTCAGTGGAGAATGTATATAATTATGTTTAAAAAGAATAGTAATTTATGTTAAAAGCATGGTTTTGAAATACGGTGAAAAGTATTTTTAAAAATATTCCACTTTTATATTTAAAAACTCTTTATTGTTACTATGAAGTTAAAACTTATATAGTTAAAAACAATAGTTAAATGTAGTAAGTACTTACTATGTTCCAAGTACTGTCTTAAGTACTTAAATATATGATCTAACTTTCACACCAACTCTCTGAAGTAGGTAATATTATCATCCCCACTTTTGTATATAAGGAAACTGAGGCAAAGAGAGATGGGTTAAATCACTTACTCAATGGCCCAGTGGGAAAACATGTCAACCTAGGCACTATGACACCACATACTTGTAACCACTTGCTTTACCACCAAGAATCAAATCATCTGTCATGTAAAGATGTCACTCTGTCTGCAACAGTACTATTCCAGAAACAGCAGGTAGAATATTACTCTATGTTTTAAAAACTATATGCATATTTCTGTATGCATACATGTTTTTGAAACTGTATGCATTAAGTGGAGCGAGAATGAAAGAGAAATATCTGAATAAGTGCTCCCCCACATGGTGGGAGTACATAGTGTGATTTCCAGTGGTATTTATTTTCTTCTTTGTAGTTTCCCATATTGTTTGACTCATTCTATATTGTTTGGCTCTCTCTCTCATTTTTTGTTTTTGAGACAGAGTTTCATTCTTGTTGCCCAGGCTGGAGTGCAATGGCGCAATCTCGGCTCACTGCAACCTCCGCTTCCCAGGTTCAAGTGATTCTGCTGACTCAGCTTTCTGAGTAGCTGGGATTACAGGCGTCTGCCACCATCCCCGGCTAATTTTTTTTGTATTTTTAGTAGAGATGGGGTTTTGCCATGTTGGCCAGGCGAAACTGGGGAGGCAGAGGTTGCAGTGAGCCGAGAGCACGCCATTGGACTCCAGCTTGGGTGACAGGGCGAGGCTCCGTCTTAAAAAAAAGAAAAGAAAAAAAAGCATATATCTTTTTTGGTTTTGTTTTGTTTTTGAGACAGAGTCTCACTCTAGCCTAGGCCGGCCTCCCAGGCTTAAGCAATCCTCCCACCTCCCGGTCCTGAGTAGCTGGATTACAGGCATGTGGCACACAGCTATCTAATTTTTATTTTTAGTAGAGACAGAGGTCTCACTGTGTTGGCCAGGCTGATCTTGAACTCCTGGGCTTAAGTAATCCTTCTGCCTCCGCCTCCCAAAATGCTGGGATTACAAGCATGAATCACCATACCTGGCCCATATATTATTGTATAATAAAGCAGCCCACCCGGTGGCTCATACCTGTAATCCCAACACTTTGGAATGCCAAGGCAGGAGGATCACCTGAGGTCAGGAGTTCAAGACCAGTCTGGCCAACATGATAAAACCCCATCTCTACTGAAAATACAAAAATCAGCCAGGTGTTTTGGCAGGCACTTGTAATCCCAGCTACTTGGGAGGCTGAGGTAAGAAAATCTCTTGAGCCCAGGAGGCAAAGGTTGCAGTGAGCCGAGATTGTGCCACTGCACTCCAGCCTGGGCAACAGGGAGAGATTCCATCTCAAAATAATAATAATAATAATAATAATGAAAAAATAAATAAAAAATAAAATAAAAAAGCTATGAAAATCCAGTCATTTGAAGATTACTGTCACTCAAAAAAGGATGAAAATCCCACATTGGAAATGTTTGTGTGAAACTCAGTTGATTTTCAGAAACCATGGTTGTCCAATTTCATTCCCGGGAAAATATGTGTCTAAGTCCTCCTTTGCTGTACTTTTTCACTGTATTTGGGCATACCAGCAGGCACACCGTCGGTCTTCTGATTATCAAAACCCAGCACTTGTATGATGCTACACTCCCCTCTAGTGCCCGACACAAATAGGAAAAATACCCAGTCCCTGAGCAAGCTAAAGTGAAGGAAGGACGTTTGCTTTCAAAGTCCTAAGTAAAGGAAGTTTGTTTGTTGGTTTGTTTTCCAAAAACTATGATCAATAGGAAACCTGCTCTGTCAGAGCTAAGATTTTTATATCCTTCAAAAGAATCTTATCAAGCATGCATTTCAGATCATTTGGCTTGCAACAGAGCACTGAATAGTTATATCCATACACACACAAAAAGGTGTAGCTTAGGCCAGGTCCCTCACACCTGGAATCCCAACACTTTGGGAGGCTGAGGTAGGAGGATTGCTTGACCTCAGGAGTTTGAGGCCGCAGTGAGCCATTGTCACACCACTGCATGCCATCCTGAGTGACAGAGTGAGACCCTGTTTCTATTTAAAAAAAAAAAAAAAAAAAAGAATGAGAAAGAATGAGTACCTTTGCAAATCTACAAGCTGTGTTATTAAAGACATTTAAAGAAGGATTGGCTGGGTGCGGTGGCTCATGCCTATAATCCCAGCACTTTGGGAGGCCGAGGCGGGTGGATCACGAGGTCAACAGATCAAGACCATCCTGGTCAACATGGTGAAATCCCGTCTCTACGAAAAATACAAAAATTAGCTGGGCATGGTGGCACACGCCTGTAGTCCCAGCTACTTGGGAGGCTGAGGCAGGAGAATTGCTTGAACCCAGAAGGCGGAGGTTGCGGTGAGCCGAGATCACGCCACAGCACTCCAGCCTGGGTAACAAGAGCAGAACTCCGTCTCAAAAAAATAAAAAAATAAATAAATGAAGGATCAGCAACCAGGCTCAGTGGCTCGCGCCTATAATCCTAGCACTTTGGGAGGCCGAGGCAGGTGGATCACGAGGTCAACAGATTGAGACCATCCTGGTCAACATGGTGAAACCCCATCTCAAAAAAAAAAAAAAAAAAAAAAAAAAGAAGTATCAGCTCTTCAGCATGAAACTTTGGCGCTCCGGGTTATTTGCATATCTTATATTTCCAAATC
>CAUYLG010062525.1:0-15136 GCA_963573385.1 Cacajao melanocephalus | reverse complement strand
ACTCCCACTTATGAGTGAGAACATGCAGTGTTTGGTTTTCTGTTCCCCTGTTAGTTTGCTGAGAATGATGGTTTCCAGCTTCATCCATGTCCCTGCAAAGGACATGAACTTATCCTTTTTATGGCTGCATAGTATTCCATGATGGATATGTGCCACATTTTCTTTATTCAGTCTATCATTAATAGGCATTTGGGTTGGTTCCAAGTCTTTGCTATTGTGAACAATACTACAATAAACATACATGCACATGTCTTTGTAGTAGAATGATTTATAATCCTTTGGGTATATACCCAGTAATGGGATTGCTTCGTCAAGTGGTCTTTCTGGTTCTAGACACATGAAGAATCGCTATACTGTCTTCCACAATGGTTGAAATAATTTACACTCCCACCAATAATGTAAAAGTGTTCCTATTTCTCCACTCCCTCTATAACATCTGTTGTTTCCTGACTTTTTAATAATTGCCATTCTAACAGGCATGAGACGGTATCTCATTGTAATTTTTACTTGAATTTCTCTAATGACCAGTGATGATGAGCTTTTTGTTCATGTTTCTTGTCCACATAAATGTCTTCTTTTGAGAAGTGTCTGTTCATATGCCTGGCCCACTTTTTGATGGGATAGTTTTTTCTTTTTTGTAAATTTGTTTAAGTTCCTTATAGATTCTGGATATTAGCCCTTTGTCAGATGGATAGATTGCAAAAATTTTCTCCCATTTTGTAGGTTGTCTTTTCACTCTGATGATAGTTTCTTTTGCTATGCAGAAGCTCTTTAGTTTAATTAGATTCCATTTGTCAATTTTGGCTTTTTTTTTTGTCATTGCTTTTGGTGTTTTAGTCATGAAGTTTTTGCCCATGCCTACCTGAATGGTACTGCCTAGATTTTCTTATAGGGTTTTTATGGTTTTAGTGTTACATTTAAGTCTTTAATCCATCTTGAGTTAATTTTTGTTTAAGGTGTAGGGAATGGATCCAGTTTCAGTTTTCTGCATATGGCTAGCCAATTTTTCCAACACCATTTGTTAAATAGGGAATCCTTTACCCATTGTTTGTTTTTGTTAGTTGTGTCAAAGATCAGTTGATTGTAGATGTGTGGCATTATTTCAGAGGCCTCTGTTGTGTTCCATTGGTCTATATATCTGTTTTGGTACCAGTACAATGCTGTTTTGGTTACTGTAGCCTTGTAGTATAGCTTGAAGTGTATTTTTTCTAATTCTGTGAAGAAGTCAATGGTAGCTTGATGGGGATAGCATCCAATCTATAAATTATAATTTTACTTTAAAGAAACATACAATTTCATCATTTGAAATCATTTTCTTTAGGCATATGTCATTAAAACTATACAAAATAAATTTTTTAGTTGACTATACAGGCAAGATTTCTTTGGAATATTGTCTGATTGAGTCCTGAAATAACTGAGGTGATACTGGATAAATAAATTAAAAATCAGTAACACATTTGTTTGAATTATTTTTGTTTTTATTATTTTGGTACAGATTTTCTAGGGTGACGAATATAATTAATATGATTAATTTTTCATTTGTAAACTTTACCTTAGATATGAACATTTGAAGTATACAAAGCAGCTTACTCTTAGAAAAAATATCTTGCTATTATTCATAATTTAAGCAAGATCCATGTTATTCTTTCATTATCATATAAAACAAGATCAGAATCTTCTTCACTAGCTAACGTCTACTCATACCTCTCTAGTAATCACTATGATATGACAGATCGGAAAATTTAAGGTTAAACTATGATGCAATTCCCTTTTGTGCATGTTTTTTGGATAACAAAGACAATGCTGCTGCTGCTTATAATGATGACAATTATAATTTTTTAAATGTCAGCATTTATTCAGTAATAAAATAGTAGGCCTATATCAGACATCTTGTTTACCTGATCAGATTTAACTTTTAAAATAATCAGACCTAAAGAGCTCTCTGAATCATGCATCTGAAAGATATGAGTGCCTTAAATGATAAAACATAATGGGAGTGTATGTGTTTTCAAATTTGCTGTAGTACTTATTATCTCCTTAGAGAACAAATTTTTTCACTTTATTGAGAAACTACTTATAACTAAATTAGTTTGATGTGTATTATTATCATCATTTATAAGCAAAAAGGAAAGGCTCAGTGTAGTAAATTACTAATTGGTTAGTTACGCAAGCAGGAAATGACGCAAACAGGTTTCAAATTCAGTTCTAACTTTCTTTGAACTCACTATATACTACATTCTGGAGTCAAAAGAGTCCAAAAAATATTGTTTCAAAATGTGAGACTTCATAAGTAAAGATAAGTGGCTTGAGAAACCAAATAAAGACCTGCACCTCATATAAATAATTGTAGTGGGGCAGGGTGGCTCATGCCTGTAATCCCAGCACTTTGGGAAGCCAAGGCGGGTGTCTCACTTGAGCCCAGGAGTTCCAGACCACCCTGGGCAACATGGTGAAACTCCATCTCTGCAAAAAATACATAAAGTAGCCATGCATGGTGGTGCATACTTAGGGCCTGGTGCCTGAGGTGGGAGGATCACTTGAGCCCGGGAAGCAAGGAGTGAGCTGAGATAGCACCACTGCACTCTAGCCTGGGTGACAGAGTGAGACCCCATCCATGCCCCCCAATTATGTTGATACTATGGTCTTAACTTTTTGATACTCTGATCTCATTTTCATTTGCAGTAAAAAATCTTTCATTTACTTATTCACACAAAAAATATTTACTAGATATGTGCTTTGAGATAGGCAGTATTTCAAACACCATGTGTAAGGTGCTTACTCTTGTCAAATATTGCTAATCTATCTAGTAAAATGAAACAATACTGGTGATTTTGTTGAAAAGTGTTCTGCCTATATGTTTTTTATGTTAATGTAAAAACTACAAATTCTTATTCTGAAAATAGAATGTACATCTGCCTTTAAGCGAAGATGTTGGTCCCTGATCAAACTGGAGCTTACAGTTTAGTTGTGAAGATAGCCATTAAAAAATAAAGCTGGGATATAAGCACTGTAACAAAAAATAACAAATCCTAACCAAAAGCGTATAGTGTCAGGGAATTCCATGTAGAAAAGTATCACCTAAGATGTGCTCTGAATGATGAGTAGAAGGAGTCAGTCATGGTAGAAGTGTACTAAGGACATGCCTAGCACGGAAGAAGCCTATAAGGCAGAAAAGAGCCTGGTGTCTTTGGTGAAATAAAAGAATACAAAAGAGGATAAAGGAAAGTAGTTCTGAAGAGACTGGGATGTTATAAGACTTTCATGGTCTCACAGGCTTTATTATTAAATTGGTATTTCATTCTAAATATAAAGGAAAGCCATTGAAGGTTTTAAGGGAAGGAAGTGAATGAGTCATATTAAAATAAAGCTTAGAAATTTTATAGGATGATAAATGAAGACATAATTTAGGTAGTTGTTTCAATATTCCAAGCTTGAGACAGTGGTGTTTTGAACAAAAATAGTGGTAGTGAAAATGGAAAAATGTATATAGTCATATTCTGAATTTAGAATCACAGGAATTACTCATGGGGGGGAATATTTTAAAAACAAGATTTCAGATTTGGGCATTATGAATTTCAGATGTCTGTGAGACACTCACATGGAACATCAAAAAATTAATTGTCTGTGAGGATCCAAAAGAGTAGCCTTGCCTGAAGAGAAAACTTTGGGACTCTGAAAGCGTAGAAATGATTTTTAAATCCCTAACAATAGATGGAATCACCAAACCAAATTTATGCAAAATGAGGAGAGGGACAGCGCCCTGAGTAAACTTTGATAAAGCTGAGCGAAATCCAGTGACAATTTGGAAAAATCTTTCTGAAATATTAGAAGAAAATTAGAAAAATGGGTTGTATCATTATAAAATAAAATATCTAATGTTAATGAGGGAAAGTTAAGGAAAGGAAGAACATGAATAATAGATGTAAGGGAAGGATAAATAGCTCCAGTGAAGAAGTAGTAATATCCATGAAACAAAAAGGATTTGAAAATATTATTAGATTGAAGAATATTTGTCTCAATATCAAGGAGGAACAACTGTATCTATTATTCTAGTTACTTTTGCCTCCCTGCCCTGATGTATATAGAAAGGATATGGCTCTTACAGAAAGCAGCTTGCTGTGACTGGAGATGACGGGAGCTTAAAGGACAGCGAACACCTGCACTGCTACCTTGTACTGCGCATCCTAAGAGAGCTAAAGTTACAGACTTGGAGATATTTAATTTCCTTTTCTTTCCAGGATGCATTAGATAACACATTATGTTATAATAGAACTACCTGCTTTGATCCTATGAAAGCATTTATCAAAGCATATTGTAATAATCTACTATTGTCTTAGTCTTCTCCATTGAATTGTACAAAATTTAAGGAAAGGTACCTCTAAAAATCTGTGTATCCAGTATTTGACTCCTTGTGGAATATAGTAGCATTCAACAAATGTTTGTGAAATGAAGGATGCATGAAGGCACAGCTGGGGATAATGTAGTTTATTTTAGACCAGTTGAGCAGGTTCAGAGGCAATAAGTAAAAATACAAAGAACATGCTTTTTGTCATATATAAGACAGATATTTCAAATATTTTATAAAAAGAAGGATCTATTTCCATGAAGGCACTTGAGTGGACAGCTGAATGACAACTTGTTGGAGGGATTATAGAGAAGAATTAAGTAATCTTGTAACCACTATTCATTGATCGAAAGCCTTCCTTACCATTTATGTTGATTTCTATCCTAATATTATTTCTCATCTTTAAGAAAACATTCTTAATATTATATGACATAGTTTCTCATCTGAATAATATTAGATTTATAAAGAGCACTAAGAAAGTGGAAAATGAAGAGAAAATATGTATGGGTTAGTCAATGTCTTATAAGGTGCATTTAAAATTATAGTTAAGAAAATATACAATATTACTAAAGGTAACCTAGCTACAAAATGTGGCATTCTCTTTTCTCTTCTTTCTCTCTCTCTCTCTCTCTCTTTCTAGAAAAAGAATGGCAAATGCAAATAGTGAAGCAAATGAATTTTATCATCTCAATTATATAATTTTCAGGGAAATTTTTGCACTACTTTCCTAAATAAAACAATATTTTTTTACAAATAACTGTATTTGTGGTATGTCAATATGTTGTCAGAAAAGCAATTTGTCATAGATAATTTTTATTCCAAATGTAACTTTAATTTTCTAGAGCCTAGGGAAGAGCAAAAAACTAGTGAAGATAATAAAAAAAAAAGGAATCAGTTAATTAATGATTCATTCATAGTGACTGTAGATCAGAAAATATGACCAATGACGATATTACATTTATAAGAATAATGTTATTTATAAAAGTATAGGTAGGAGAGCTATTTCTAAATTTAAAATGTGATTGCTTTTTCAGTATTTTCTTTTTCAAATATCCATATTTCATCCTATTTATAGATGTGAAAACAATAAAATGTTACTAGTCAATATTTGTACCAATTTAGCATTTTTAGTGGGTTGAAATATTAATATATATATATTTTAAATATATTTGTTGGCTGTCAAGTATATATTTGACTCTTTAAACATATTTATTGGCTGTCAAGTATATGTTTGTAATGGTATCTACTCAGCTTGAGTGTCATACAGCATCATTTATTGACATATGAAATAATTGAGTTTTCAGTTGTTATTAGTGATTGACACTAAATTTCTTTATTGATAAATCTAATACTTTGATATATATATTCTGTACTTCATTATTTTTAATTTATTCATTTGAAAATGAATTTTTACCTAGAGAATATTTTACACTTATTTTATATGGCTGGATCTTATTACTCTATAAATACTATAAAAACATATACAGTCTCATGTGCATTTGCTAGATAATTGATTCCAATGGTCTGTAGATATGCAAATAAATTTCATTCTTAAAATGAAATGTGACCAAAGAAGTATTTTAAAATGTAGACTTCCCCAGAAGAGATCAAGAAATATGGGTTCAGGTAAGAAATAATAAATGACAATTTGTGGAGTACTCTAGATACCTTCTTAATTAGAGATAAATGTGTTGTACAAATAATGAGGCTTACATGTGGGAAAACATATTTTCTCCTTAATTGTTTGCTTTACCTTTTAATTTGCTTATGAAATTGTTTAATAATACAAGCAAAGCATTTCTAATGCTGAACACTTGAGACCAGACCCAGATTGTACTTTGCATATTCAATGAGCATGATGAAGATTTCAGTTTTTCGAAGTAGAAGTCAAGTTAGGGAAATACTGAAGTAAAGTGAATCATCTCTTAAATTTATGCTGAGCTACTGTGAGGATGAAAAGAGATAAACTTTGAAAATTGTTTGGTAGTAGATCTGACACATAGATCTTAGTAAGAAAGACATTACTATAAATATAAATTTAATCATTTAATAAAATTTATAATAGTTTAATATGCAGGATAGTATCTTTGAGAACATAAATAATCCAAGGTTTTCTCATCTTAATACAGAGTGATGTTTTGAGTGGGCCTTTGAAACACCTAGCACACACATTTTACTCTATTTCTTCTACCCAAACACTCATTTCCCCATAATCCATCCCCACACCGTCAAGTCAAACTAATCTCATCTCTCCCCTTTTCTTAGAACTATGTGTACTTTGTTTCATTACTGGAAATTTCACTTTTAGTTCTTTCTCAGTTTATTTCATTTGCAATCTTTTGTCATGACCAAACATGGCTTTCTCCCAATTTTATCACAGTCAATGCTACCTTTTCTTTATGTTTCTTATTCTATATTCTATATAAAGCCACCTTAATCTTTGATTTGTCTACTTTTTTCTAACATCTTCAGTAAAATTTAATTCATTGACAGTGATACCTTATTTTGTTGTGCTTTTCAGATTTGGGGCAATCTCACATTCACCAAGTCTACCAGCAACCATTTTTCCAAAAGCATGTGCTCACTTCATGTCTTCATGTTACATTTTGATAAATCTAGCAATATGTCAAACTTTTCCATTATTATTGTATTTGTTATGGTGATCCATGACCAGTGATCTTTGTATTACTACTGCAATAGTTTGGACATCATGAATACGTCTATTTAAATATAGAACAGCAAACGTAATCCATAAATGTTTTGTATGTTCTGACTGTTCAACCAACCAGTTCTTTCCTCATCTCTCTCCTTCTCCTGAGTCTCCTTTATTCCCTGAGACACAACAATATTAAAATTAGGCTAATTAATAATCTAACAGTGTGCTGTAGGCGTTCAAGTGAAAGGAAGTGTTACAGTTCTCTCACTTTCAATGAAAAGCTAAAAATGATTAAGCATAGTGAGAATGACATGTCAAAAGCCAAAATAGGCTGAAAGCTAAGCCTCTTGTGTCAAATAATAAGCCATGTTGTAAATGTAAAGAAAATTTTCTTGAAAGAAATTAAAAGTGATACTCCAGTGAACACATACATGAATGGTGAGAGCAAAACAGCCTTATTGCTGATATGGAGAAAGTTTTAGTGGTCAAACCAGCCACAACATTCCCTTAAACCAATGTCTAATTCAGATCAAGGCCCTAACTCTCTTCAATTCTCTGAAGGCTGGAAGAGGTAAGGAAGCTACAGAAGAAAAGTTAGAAGCTAATATTAGTTCATGAGATTTTAAAAAGAAGCCATATCTGTAAGATAAAAGCAGAAAATGAAGCAGGAAGTATTGATGTAAAGCTGTAACCAGTTTTCTGGAAGATCTTAGCCAAATTAATTGAGGAAGATAGTTATACTAAACGACAGATTTTCAGTGAAGGTGAAACAGCCTTATACTGAAAGAAGATACTACCTAGAACTCACATAGCTGAAGAGTAGAAGCCAATGCTTAGCTTCAAAGCTCTCAAGGGAAGGTTGACTTTCTTGTTAGGGGCTAATGCAGCTGGTGACTTTACATTGAAGTCAGTGATTATTCACCATTTGAAAATGCTAGGGCCCCTAAGAAATATGCTGAATCTACTCTGTGTTCTATAAATGGAACAAAGCCTGGATGACAACACATCTGTTTATAGCATGATATACTGAGTAGTTTAATCCTACTGTTGAGATCTATTGCTCCGAAAAAAAGATTCCTTTCAAAATATTACTGTTCAGTGACGATACACCTAGTCACCCAAGAGCTCTGACGGTGATCAGTGTCAATTTCACTTCTCGAACACAGTACAAGGAGATCAATGTCATTTTCATTCCTCCAACACAACATCCATTCTGCAGCCCATGGATCAAGAAGTAATTATGACTTTCAGGTCTCATTATTTAAGAAATACACGTTGTAAGGTTATGACCACCACAGATCAGGATTCTTCTGATGGATCTGGACAAAGTACATTGAAAACCATCTGGAAAGGATTCACCATTCTATATGCCAATAAGATCATTCATGATCACTGGAGAAGGACAAAATCTCAATTTTAACCAGAGTTTGGAAAAAATAATTCCAATCCTCATGGAAACCTTTGAGGGGCTCAAACCTCAGTGTAGAACGTAACTGGAAATGTGGTAGAAATAGTAAGAGAACTAAAATTAGAAGTGGAACCTGAAGATGTGACTGAATTGCTGCAATCTCATGACAAAAATCGAACGGATGAGGAGTTGCTTCTTATTAATAAACAAGGAAAGTGTTTTGTTGAGATGAAATATACTCTAAGTGAAGATGCTGTGAATAACATTGAAATAATAAAAGATTTAGAACATTACATAAAGTTAGGTAATAAAAGAAATGGCAGGACTTGAGAGAAGTGATTCCAGTTTTGAAGAAATTTCTACTGTAAGTAAAATGCTATCAAACAGCAGCACATGCTACAGAGAACTCTTTCATGAAAGGAAGAGTCAATTGATATGGCACACTTCTTGTTGTCCTATTTTAAGAAATTGCCATAGCCACCACTAACTTTAGCAACCACCTCCCTGATCATTCAGCAGCCATTGACATCAAGGCTAAATTCTCCACCAGCAAAAAGATCATGACTTGCTGAAGGTTCAGATGATTGTTAGCATTTTTAATGTATTTTAATTAAGGTATATATAAAGTTATAATGCAACTGCACTTAATAGCCTACATTATTGTGTAAACATAACCTTTATATGCACTGAGAAATAAAAAAAAATGTATGAATCATTTTATTGCAATATCTGCTTTACTGTAGTAATCTGGAACTGAACCCTCAATATCTCCAAAGTATGCCTTATTCAGTTTATGAATAGATATTTATTAAGTGCCTTCTGTGTGCCAGGTACCATTCTAAGATCTTAAGATGTGTCAGTAAACATAATAGACAAAAATATAGTACTGGAGTAGCTTCCATTTAGTGAGTATATGGGATATATACTACGAACAATAAACATGAAAAATAATTCACATAAATAGTGCTAAAATTAATAAGTGCTATAAAAAGGAGAATAAAGGGGATAGGAGTGCATCTGTGGGAAGTGTAGATTTCAATTTGAAATAATATGGTCAAGATAGGACTCATTGAGTAAAGTGTGGTGGTGAAAAGATAAAGCATTAGTCTCATGAATATTTTTGGGAAGAGTAGTTCATGTGAGAGAGACAGAAATCTATTGCATCCAAAATAAAATGACTAGGAAGTCGAGCAGTTGGAGAAGTCAGATACATGATATTGGCCAGACCTTGTTCATGAATTCTACATGACATGTTGCTTTTACACGGAGTGAAGGAGGGTCACTGGACAGTTTTGAACAGAGCAGTGTTAAGGTCTGAATTACATTTTGGAAGAATGATTCTGTTTGCTATGTTGAGAATAGAAAACACTGGGTGGCAAGGGTAGGGTGGCAAAGAAGAAAAAGAACATAAATTTCTGTTTCATTTATTTTCACTTTATGTCTATATAATTTGTACCATAATATATCCAATCTGTAATTTATGTTTTATACTTTTTAGGTGATTTAAGGCTCAAGTTATATATATTTTTATGCCATAAACTGCTGCCAGTATTAGCAACTTCAATATCTATTTCCATAATCTCTGAAATACCTAAATATTAAGGATCCTTAACTGGTTTTACTCCATTAATATATTAATACATCACATTCTACCTTGGCCATATCCTAAATACTGACAAAACAAAGCATATCCTGCCTCTGTGTTGATGAATTTGGTCCAACAACTCTTTTTATTAAAATTTCTTGTCTTTGAAAATTAATACACTTGTTAGGTTAATGTATCAGACTGACTTTGACCTACATTTGGTAATTTCACTAAGATTGCTAAGGTAACATAGCATTAAGAAACTATGCCTTAGCAAAAATGCCAGATTCAACCACAGCAAATACGTTCTTAGTATCATCTTTGTCTATTTATTAATGTTGTTTTCCTGCTTTGAATCATTTCCCTTCTTTATAACCTATCAATTCAGCAAACCCTATTAAATGTTTTATCTTCTTTATGAAGATTTCTTTAAGCCTTCCAGTCAACATAGATATATTTTCTTCTTCTGTCAAGAAAATTACTTAATCAACATATATTTAATAAGTAGCAACTAAGTTTCTGATAATGTACCAAATCTGGGGGAGGAGTCTGGTTTGAATCACGAATTAATGCATTATTACTAACTAAGAGCTCAGAAGAAAAGAGGATATAATAAAATAATAATGTAGCTCAGGTACCTGACCTATCCTGAGAAGCTGGCAGCTAACCTAAGAAAAACAAATGAATTGGAGTTATTTAGACAAATGTGGGTGGAGATGAACAGGGCATCCCTATTTGTTCTTAACTATTAGTCCATCATACATCAGGCTTTTTTCTTTTTTTCTTTTTCTTTTTGTCTCACTTCATGTAACTCTGCTGTCAATTCTAATTTTTACAGTTATCAAAATAAATTTTATAAATTAAAAAATTCTAACATATACCTTGAAATCACAAGTATTTAAATATATAATTTTTGTAATGTTTTTATTTCTTTTTTTCTATAATTTCAACTTTTATATACAGGGGTTACATGTGTAGGTTTGTTACATGCATACATTGTGTGCTGCTGAGGCTTGGAGTATGAATGATTCTGTCACCCACATAGAGAGCATAATACCCAAAAGGTAGTTTTTCAGCCCTTGCCTCCCTCCTGCTCTCCACACTCAGCAGTCTGCAGTGTCTATTGTTCCCATCTGTATGTCCATGTGTGTCCACTGCTTAGCTCCCACTTATACTTGAGAGCATGTGGTATTTGGTTTTCTGTTCTTGTGTTAATTTGCTTAGGAGGATAGACATCAAGTTTATTCCTGGATTTTTTATTCTTTTTATGTTCCTTTGTCTGTTGCATGTCTTTGTGTTGGGAACATTTAAAATCCTCTCTTCGAGCTATTTGAAAATATAGAACATATTGTATTAACTATAGTTACCCTACAGTGCAAAAAAAAAAAAAAAAAAAACCACTAGAACTTATTCCTCCTGTCTAGCTGTAATTTTGTATCTGTTAATCAATCACTTTCTATTCCTCCTTCTTTCTACTCACTCCATCTTCTGGTTTCCATTACTCTACATTCTACTTCTATGAAATTTTTTTAGCTCTCACATAATAAGTGCAAACATATACTTATCTTTCTGTGCCTGGCTTATTTCACTTAATATAATGTACTCCAGGTTTACCCAATGATATGGTTTTGCTGTATCCCCACCCAAATCTCAGTTGAATTGTAACCCCCATGACTCTCATTGTTGTGGGAGGAACCTGGTGGGAGATGATTGAATTATGGTGGTAGGTCTTTCCTGCACTGTTCTTATGATAGTGAGTGAGTCTCATGAGATCTGATAGTTTCAAAAACAGAATTTTCCCTGCATAAGCTCTCTCTCTTTGCCTGCTGCCATCCATGTAGGACATGACTTGCTCCTTCTTGCCTTCCATCATTATTGTGAGGCTTCCCCGGCCATGTGGAAGTGTTAAGACCAAGAAGCTCTTTCTTTTGTAAATTGCCTAGTCTTGGGTAAGCCTTTATCAGCCATGTGAAAATGGACTAATACACTCATGTTGCTGCAAAGGACAGATTTTCATCTTTTTTTATAGTTGACTACTCATCTGTTGTGTTTACATACCACATTTTCTTGATCCATTCATCTGTTGGTAGATATATAGGTTTGACTGCATGTCTTGGCTACTGAGAATACTGCTGCAATAAACATGGGAGTATAGATATATCTTCAGTATCTTTATTTCTTTTCCTTTGAATATATAACCAGAAGTAGGATTGCTGAAGCATATAGTTGTATTCCTAGCATTTAAGGAATGTCCATACTGTTTTCTATAATGGCTGTACTCATTTATATTCCCCAAAACAGTGTATGAGACTTCCTTTTTCTCTACATCCTTGCCAGCATTAAACTAATACAATTAATACATATAAAATACTTTGCATCATCCTTTAAAAATGATTTTTTAAAAAAATTCTAAGAATGTAATGTTCTGCCTCTTTAATATTTGTGAACTTGTAAAAAGTATGTATACAAGTGGCCAAAAACTGGAATGAAGAATGGAAAATAAAAGCATGATTTGTTTAAGTGATCAGTTTAATAGTGATTTTTTTCTACAGTGTTTCTTTTTATAATACTGGGGTATCAGTATTTAAGAAAATATCTTAAGTTTACATATTTATATGATATTGGTTAATCAAGGTATGAGTATGCACATTTGAATATATAGCATGGACTAGATCCAACGTATGCCTCTCCCTGTCCATAAATCATATTTAGAATTTTAACTCTGATATATAGCATAAGTCCAAATCCCATCTTCCAAAATTTTATTTTATTTTTACTTCTGTCATAAAGGATGCTCTTATCTGAGATTATCTATTGCATTTCAACTAATCAAACCTGCTAATAGGCTTTGGTTGCATATTTTTCATGTCATACGCAGATTGTACAAACGTTTTACATATTATCAGCAAGTCCATTCTTTTTGACACTTCAACCAGGTGTGGAAAAATTTCTAACACGTTTTCCCTCTAACAGATTAAAATTACTGTTATTTTGAGACTTTAGTATAATTTTAGAATCAACAATGCTAGATTTTTTTCATACACTATTTATGAAGAATAGTATGAAATCACCATACCAGCTGCAATATATTGTTAAGCTCTCCAAAGAACACTTTCTATTATTTTGTCTCTCTGTGTCATTGTCTTTCTTTCCTCCTGTGTTTTTGTATCAGACAACATTTGTTTTCTGAAGGGAAATGATGATCATATCTGTTGTAATTTTGAAGGTTCTTGAAATGCAAAAGGATTTATAACTCGTATTATCTATAATTCTGTCTGAATTGGAAACAAAATACTATTAGTTTAAAATTGAAAAATAATTTTTAAAAGCATTATTTTATTGTCTAGTTATATTTCCTTGGTATAAAACTACATATTCACTTAAGTCTTTAACATATCTTAAGTTATAATAATTTTTGTATATGGCGAAAAATAGAAATCTCAGACTTCAGTCTTCTACATACAGCTAGTAGTTATCCTGGCACCATTTATTGATGGAGACATTTCCCTATTGTTTGTTATTGTCAAATTTGTTGAAGAGGTAGTTGCAGGTGTGTGGCTTTACCTCTATGTTCTCTATCCTGTTCCATTGGTCTGTGTGTCTACTTTGTACCAGCACTATGCTTTTTTGGATACTGTAGCCTTGGGTAGTGTGATGGCTCCAGCTTTGTTCTTTTTGCTTAGGATTGCTTTGGCCCTTTGGGCTCGTGTTTTATTCCATTTGAATTATAGAATAGTTTTCTTTAATTCTGTGAAAAATGACATTGGCAGTTTGATAGGAATAGCATTATGCCTATAAATTGCTTTGCACAGTATGGCCATTTTAAGAATATTGATTCTTCCTGGCCATGAGCATGAAATGTTTTTCGATTGGTTTGTGTCATCTGTAATTTCTTTCAGCAGTGTTTTGTAATTCTCATTTTAGAGATCTTTCATCTCCTTGGTAATCTATATTTCTAGGCATTTTATTTTTTGTGGTTATTGCAAATGGGATTGCATTCTTGATTTGGCTCTCAGCTTGAATGTTGTCAGTGTATAGAAATGCTATTGACTTTTGTGTATTAATATTATATCCTGAAACTTTACTGAAGGCATTTATCAATTTTAGAAGACTTCTGGCAGAGCCTATGGGGCCTCAGTATAGAATCATATTGTCTTCAGAGAAAAATAGTTTGACTTCTTCTCTTTTTATCTGGATGCTTTTTTTTTCTTTCTCTTGCCTGATTGCTTTGGCTTGGACTCTCAGTACTATGTTGAATAGAAAGGCTGTGAGTGGACATCCTTATTATGTTCCAGTTCTCAAAAGGAATGATTCCAGCTTTCATTTATGCTGAATGATATTGGCTTTGGATTTGTCATATAGAGCCCTTAATATTTTGAGATATGCTCCTTTGATGTCTGACTTGTAGAGGATTTTTAACATGAAGTAATGTTGAATTTTTTTCGAAAGCCTTTTCTGCATCTATTGAAATAATCACCAGGATATGACATTCTGGACATCAGCCTTGGCAAAGGGTTTATGACTATGTCCTCAAAAGCAATTGCAACAAAACCAAAAGTTGGCAAGTTGAATCTAATTAGACTAAAGAGTTTCTAAACAGCAAAGTAAGCTATTGGCAAAGTAAACAGACAACCTACAGAATGGTGGTTAATAATCACAAACTACACATCTGACAAATGTCTAATATTTATAATCTATAAAGGATTTAAGCTATTGTATAAATAATAAATAACCTCATTAAAAATGGGCAAAGGATATGAACACATACTTCTCAAAAGAAGACATACATGTAGCCAACAAATATATGAAAAAAATCTATCATCACAAATCATTAGAGAAATGCAAATCAAAACTACAAGGAGATACCATCTCACAACAGTCAATATGGGTATTACTAAAAAGTCAAAGAAAACACTGCAGGAAAAAAGTTAGGTGTTAAACAAATTTTAAAAAGTCAAAGAACAATAGATCCTGGCAAAATTGCAGAGAAAAAGTGACACTTAACACACTGCTAGTGGGAATTTAAACTAATTCAGCCACTGTAGAAAGCAACTTAAAACAGAACTACCATTTGGCCCAGCAATTGAACTACTGGGTATATACCCCAAAGCACATAAATCTCATTCTACCAAAAAGACACAC
>CAUYLG010062524.1:0-21601 GCA_963573385.1 Cacajao melanocephalus | reverse complement strand
TTTTACCAAACTTTGTGCAACTTAAATTTTAACTTTTATTGGGCCTTTTTTTTAAACAATAAAATTGTATCTTCTGCCTTTTTTTTTTTTTTTTTTTTTTTTTTTTTGAGATGGAGTCTCACTCTGATGCCCAGACTGGAGTACAGTGGTGGGATCTCGGCTCGCTGCAACCTCCACCTCCTGGGTTCAAATGATTCTCCTGCCTCAGCCTCCCTGGTAACTGGGATTACAGGCACGCACCACCACACCCAGCTAATTTTTTAATTCTAGTAAAGACTGGATTTTACCATGTTAGCCAGGCTGCTCTTGAACTTCTGACCTCAAGCAATCCACCCACCTCAGCCTCCCAAAGTGCTGGGATTACAGGCATGAGCCACTGCACTCAGCCTGCTTCTTAAACCCAGGTTCAGAGTGGGACACATTAATATCATAACACAACTGCTCGTTACTTTATGACTTCCAGGATTTTTTTTTTCTAGCCTTGCAATTAATTTGAAACTTTAATGACAAGCTTTTTCAGTTCTTGTTCCACCAATGTGTTCTTTGACAAGGCACAGGAACTTTTTTCAAATCCTCTCTGAAAGACTACTGCCAATAATTGGGTCATTCTAAAGTTACCAGGACTAGCGTAGGAATATTGGTGTGAAAGTTGAGAAATGTTCTCCTCAAAAATTATAAACAGTTGTGTAATATGTACTGCACATTTGATTATATATAACATATTTTATATCTTCTCACCAAGGAAGAGGTAATCTAAAAAGTCAAGTTGAGTAGCAAAGTTCTTTAGTAGCAAAATATGCCTGGAATCTAAATTTATACAGATTTCATAAGCAGCCATGAACCTGGTATTTAAGAAAAGCTGATCTGGAATCAGCCCTATGTGGATTGGTGCCCTGTCTCTGCCACTTACTAGCTATATGACCTTAAAAAGTTGTTTTATCTTTCTGAAACTCAGTTTTCTCACATGTAAAATAGGTATTACATTTGTATGATTAAATAATAGCAGTAGTTATTATTATCTAAATCAAGTGTTCCTAAAATATTTGTAACACGGCCCAGAAGAGATCGCCTTCTCAGTAAAAGAGGTGATAAACTTAAAGATTTTAATGGGGTTATCTCACCTCTCCTCATTTTCTGACATGTGGAGGACGTTTTACTGAAAAATAAAAATGGCCTGTCTAATTAATCAGTGGCAAAACAGAAGAGGAATCTGGGTCTTTATATAGCAAAATTACAGTTAGGTGGTCTCCTGATTTCTGGAAATACAACAATCATTATATCTAAATAGTTCTTAGTTCCATAACAGACCTCTTCAGATGCAACAGCAGAGTCCAGATTCAAGGGCCTAGGAAACTTGCAGTTTTATACCAGCCTTGAATGGTGAAGAATATGCATTTTAAGTCTGTAAAATAAGCAGATCTTGCAGAGTATTGCTCCAGCTTGTGAACATTTCATCAAATAATTGAGCCAATTGTGAGAAAACCTTCAGCATGTCAATGATGGCCTCCTTGCATGAAAAAGGGTGAAAGCCAGCTAGGGCAATCATATAAGTATCCCACTCTCTGAAACTGCTACCTGGAATTCTCTCGGGTCAGAGTGGTCCATACACAGACTTGACCCAAATATACTCAGAACAGCTAGCATTGAGTTGAAGCATTGCAGACACCAGGAAAAATACTCTGAGATTTTAACTGGCTTTATGCTAACTTATAGTTCAATAGGACCATCTGACCAAGCTCTCAGAATCATTCATTTTGGCAAATGCAGGTGGTTTTCCGAGATTACATCATGATAGTGCAGTGAATGGTGCAAATAGGAGGCATAGTGAAAGAGAGCTCCATATTGTTTATAAATCAGATCAGAAAGAAATATTTGAACATGATGCATCCTCTTAGAAGCTTAAAACTACAGCCACTCCCCAAACCCTAAAATAATTCAGGACTCTCTCGAATAACTCTTATCTATTGAAGGTTTACTCTGTTTCAAGGACTGGGCTAAGTGTCATAAAAATGTATCATTTTATTTTATCTCTACAACCACCTAATGAGTTAGGTGTTAATTTGATCCCTGTTTATAAAATGTAAAACACCTTAGTGCCAAGACAGTTAGTAAATGGTGGAGTTGGAATTCAAACTAACGTTGTTAGTCTCCAGAGCCAATGCAAATAGCTAGCACTCTCTCCAATAGTAACACTCACGTAAGGAATACATGCAGATCATGTGTCATGCTGCGACCTATTGATAACATATTTGAGAGATTTGGATCTCTAATATTATCAAATAACACCACCAGGAGTGTCACATCTAACATTTAAACAAGGAGGAAAGGACCAACATTTCCTCCTTGTTTAAACAAGGGACCAACATTTAAACAAGGAGGAAGCAGCATTTAAGCCTAAACATGAAAGATGAATGAAATCTGGTGATGATAAGGGGAAGGAAAAGAGATTGCAGATGAGGAAAATGATTCTCCAGGCAGAAGGCATGGCATGCAGAAGTGAAAAATAGTTAATAATATGGATTACAACGTAGCTAATAATTGGACAGAAATTTACACAGTAGTCCACAACTTATCTGATCTTCTGTCTGCCTGTGGTTACATATCCTTTATATTTCCCGATGTTACACATTCTTGTCTCCTTTTTGTTATCAGTCATGCTCTCTGTTTAGGAGTATTTTCATTAATTTCTTTGACTATGTTTTTCTGTTTCCAGTTACTAATATCTTTTGAAACCTTATTCCCTGATACTTTTATAGCTTTTACTTTTTACTAGTTTTAGATCTTTTTCATAGCATCCATTGATTTTATTTTTATGCATTTTTTAAAAAATTAAGTTTATGTTACTGGTTTTGATCTTTTTATCTTTTATTGCAAATATATATTTGTCAGTATTACCGTTAAACTTTTCATTTCTATTAGTATTTTTATTAGGATATTTCAAAAAGTTGACTATATCCTTATTTCTGAGTTTTATTTTATCTCACTCCCATTTTCATTCATTCTAACCATCTGCCCTAATTTTATTTTAACATATATTCTCCTTTGATCTTCCTTATTCACTATATGGCACCTTATTTTCAGTTTTTTTTTTATAGTGATTGCTAAGTATGTGGCTACAAAGAAAGCAGCAGAAGAGCCAGACCTTTGACAGAAATAGTGAAAGCCTGTGTCCAACCACTCTCACTCTCTGCCCCACCTTCAACTCCCACTAAAGCCTCACTTCTCTCAAATCCCTACCAGTCCCTCAGCCCACTGAATGTTGGCTCTCAAAACTTACCCCCAGGAGTTCCAAAAATCCCAGGCCTGGCTGTCTCCAAGGTTATAACTCTTCCTGTAAGTGTGTCACATTTATTTCACTAGATGGAAATTGCTTCCTAACCATCTAACTTAAGGATCTGCCTGGTTTTCAAGTCTATGATCAGTTGAAATCTGGGCAAGCAGAACTAACGCTGTGCCATAAACCAAGAGGAAATGTGAATCAAACTTTGGAAAAGAACCAAACAGATACTCAGGGTAAAGTGATTGGGGTGGAGGGAGATGCATTAGAGGCTGAAGTTAAATAGTTATGCCTAAAAACCAACTACTTTATTTCTGGGTTGGTGCACACTTTCAGTTAGCAAGATTCTACTTCAAATAATATACTACTTCATATGTAGTATACGGACCTTACAACTGTGTACTGTGTATTTCTTCCTCCCTTTTTTGTGAACATGTGTTCATACAGTTTACTATTACGTGTATGCTACTGTTGTTTGCTTTATACAGTTATCTTCTAGAACAAGTAAAAAAAAAAGAAATATATTTTACTTTGTTATTACAATTTCTCCACGTTTTGTTTCTTCATTCGAGCTATTGCCTGACGTCATAGTCCTTCTGCCTAATTTCTTTAACTTTCTTTTTTCTTGTAGGTAGACCTGCTGGCAGTGAATTTTCTCATTTTTTGTGTGAGAAAGTCTTTTTCTTCTCTCTTTACTTCTTGAAATATATTTTTGCTGAGTGTAGAATTCTGTGCTGACAACACTTTTTCTTTCAACACTTTAAAGATGCCACTCCATTGTTTCCTGGCTTGCACAGTTTTTCACCAGTAGTCTGCTTAAATTCTCATGTGATCGTCTATGTGGAATGTGTCATTTCCCACCATCACCACCTGCCTCCGCCCCTGGCCACTTTCAAAACCTTTTTCAGTTGTCTTTGGGTTTCAGCTGCTTCTACAATATGACCCTAAGTTTTTGGTTTTGTTTTTTTGATCCCCCTTGATATTCTCTGAGCTTCTTGCACCTATCCTTTGGTGTGCGTTGGAGGATGAATAATGGGCCCCCAAATACATCCAGAACTATAAGATAATAAATTCGTGTTGTTTTAAGTAATTAGATTTGTGGTAATGTGTTTCAGCAGAAATAGGAAATAAATATAGCATGTGTCATTAATTTTGGAAAATACTTGGCCATTATTTCTTCAAATATCTTCCTTCAAATATTTTTTCTGCTCTGTTTCTCTCTCTCTTTCTTTCTTTCTTTTTCCTTCTTTCTTTCTTCCTTCCTTCCTTTCTTTTCTTTCTTTCTTTCTTTCTTCCTTCTTCTCCGTCTCCTTCTCCTTCTCCTTCTTTCTCCTTCTCCTTCTCCTTCTTCTTCTCCTGATTCTAATGACACATTTATTAGATTATTTGACATTGTCCCACAGGTCTTGAATGCTCTGTTCTGTTTTATTTTGTTTCCTTCACTCTTTTTTCTCTGTGTTTGAATTTGACAAATTTCAATTGACTTATGTTCAAGCTTACAGAATCCTTCAAGTGTAAACTTCATTGAGTCTACCAATGAGCCTATTAAAGGCATTCTTCATCTTGGATACTTTTTTTTTTTTAACATCTAGTATTTCTGTTTGATTCTTTCTTGCATTTTCCATTTCTTTGCCGAAACTCCTCACCAGGTCTTGCATGTTTCCCACCTTTACCAGTAAAGAACTTAAATTCAGTGATTCTAACATTATTTTAAATTAACTGATAGTTTTAACATCAGTGTCATATTTGTTCCAGTTTTTTGAAGTGCTTTGTCAGTGTGGTTTTGTTCTTGCTTTTTCATATGTCTTGTAAGTTTTGGTTTAGAACAAGACATTCTGCATAGGTTAGTAGAAATTGAAGTTAATACTTTTAATACCTAAAAAGAAGCCCGCTTTTCTTGTGCTAGGTCTTTATTTTGGGGGTTTGGGACAGTCTGTTCAGGAATTAGTAGGTTTAAAGTTTGCTGTTGCTATTGTCTCCCTAAGTGTCAGAGGCTTCAAATTCTTTAAGTGATACCTCATCTTTTGGTGAAGGCTGGTTTTCTAGGGTTTTAGTTTGCTTTTTTGTTTGCCTTTATTTTTTTCAACTTGCTTAACCCTCAGGTTTAAGCCATTTCTTTGCACAGCACTTTAGAGAGGGTCTCTCTGTGCTTTTGTAACTCTCCAGTGGTGTGCTGCTGTTACTTTTCTTAAGTCCCAGGGTACTTGTGCAGGATGTCCAGGTTTGTTACATAGGTACACGTGTGCCATGGTGGTTTGCTGCACCTATCAACCCATCACCTAAGTATTAAGCCCAGCATGCATTAGTTATTTTTCCTAATGCTCTCCCTCCCCTGACTTCAGCCTTCAACAGGCCCCAATGTGTGTTGTTCCCCTCCCTGTGTTCCTTGTATCCATATGTTCTCATTGTTTAGCTCCCACTTGTGAGAACATACAGTATTTGGTTTTCTGTTCCTGCATTAGTTTGCTGAGGATAATGGCATCCAGCTCCATCCAGGTCTCTGCAAAGGATACAATCTTGTTTCTTTTTATGACTACATAGTATTCTATGGTGTATACGTACCACATAAAGTAAAGAAAAAACAGATGCTGGCAATGTTGCAGAAAAATAGAAACACTTTTACTCTGTTCTTGGGAATACAAATTAGTTCAACCATTGTGGAAGATGGTGTGGTGATTCCTCAAAGATCAAGAACCAGAAATACCATTTGACCCAGCAATCCCATTACTGGGTATATACCAAAGGAATATAAATCATTCTATTACAAAGATACATGCATGCCTGTGTTCATTGCAGCACTATTCACGATAGCAAAGACATGGAACCAACCCAAATGCCACTGTTACTTTATCATTATTATTATTATTATACTTTAAGTAAGTTCTGGGATACATGTGCATAACGTGCAGGTTTGTTACATAGGTATACATGTGCCATGGTGGTTTGCTGCACCCATCAACCCATCATCTACGTTAGATATTTCTCCTAATGCTATCCCTCCCCTAGCCCCCCACCCCCCGACAGCCCCCGTTTTGTGATGTACCCCTCCTTGTGTCCATGTGTTCTCATTGATCAACTCCCACTTATGAGACTTTTTACTCAACATTTGTTAGTCCAGTGGTAGGAAGCCTTCTCTCTTGATTTGATTAAGCCTCAATTTTAAGCTGTATTCATGAATCTTGGGAGTATGGCCTTCTCCATACTCCTGTCCCTCTTCTATCTGAAGTTCTAGGCCCAGAATTTTATTCCCACTCCTCCCTTATGGGAGAAGGTTTTATTTTTTGTTGTTGTTGTTTTGGTTTGGTTTGTGTTCACATGTCTCTTAACTGCAATTGTTTCTATTTCTTTAAAGATGTCGGTAGTTGCTATACTCCTTCCCACGCACACATAGTTTAAAGCTTTCTTTTTCCAGTGAGAAGAAAATATTTGAATGAGATTGTGTGTCTTTTCTGCAGAGACTGCTGTTTTCTGCCCCAGGCTTATGCCATGAGAGACACTTTCTCAGGACTCTTGCCAGTCTTTTCTGAGAGTACCTGGTGAGCTCTGTTGTGAACTGCCTGCAAGTCAATAAAAATTATACTTATATTCTCCTCCATAAAGGTTTGGATAATCTAGCCCAAGTTTTGCCATTACTAATTTAGTAACTTTAGCTAGTTTCTTCTTACTAGTGATCAGCTGTGTCTGTCCCAAATCCGCAAAGAAACAAGGATTCATGTCCCATTTCTCTTTGAAGTCTCTGTGTGCTCAGTTCTCTCATGGGTCAAGAGAAGCTGTGAATTTGCAATTTGTCTAGTTTGTTTTTTTGGTTGTATGAGTGCACGACCTATGCTTTTCCCAGTTTTCTACATTCAAAGTACAAATGTAGGAAGTTCTCAGCATATATATTATAAAAGCAATACTAGTTTATTATAGAAACCTGGGAAAATTTACAACATAAAGAGAAAAGAAAAATCACTCAAAATCTTACTATGCAGGGATGAATATCTTGACATAGTTCCCATATATAATATGTTTTTTATGAAGGACGTTTCAGTCAGACTGTGCATGCTACTTTGAAATCTACTTTTTTTTTTCCTACTTTTTGTAAGTCCTTGACTCTATAGACAGCTGTTCACATGAGCTCAGTATAAATCCCTAGTATATAGATGCTTTCATAGAGTATTAACCTTAATACCACTATCAAGGTTGAAACTCTGGATTGCCAGAATTCAGAACAAACCCTTAGAATAAGAGCCAATATTGAGGTTTTCTTTCTCTTTCTCTTTCTTTCTTTTCTTTTCTTTTCTTTTCTTTTCTTTTCTTTCTTTCTTTCTTTCTTTCTTTCTTTTCTTTCTTTCCTTCCTTCCTTCTTTCTTTCTTTCTCTTTTTTCTTTCTTTCTTTTTTCTTTCCTTCCTTCCTTTCTCTTTATCTTTCTCTTTCTCTTTCTCTCTCTTTCTTTCCCTTCTTTCCTTCTTTCCTTCCTTTATTTATTTTTTTTCCTTTTTTTAATTTGACACCCAGGGTTTCTGCTTTCTCTTAATTCTAAGGCTCTGACCATTCCTTTCCTTTGTACCAACTCAGTAATATATTTTAAAAGACAATTTTTGATGCTTTCATCAGAAGTTTTTTGTTTCTTTGAATAGGATCTTTTGGATTATCTCTTCTGCCATATTGTTGGGGATAGAAGTGAAAACTGTTTTGCTATTCTTCAGTTCATACCATTTGGACTTGCTAGATAAAAATACACGATTATATCATTTGCCTTTAGATATGGATATATTTTTCTACAACTATATTCATAAATTCTTTGACAGAAGGGGTAGCTCATGTTTTAGATTATTTATAGTTTCTGAAGAATTTAGCACAAATTGTTGCTTGTAAAAGGTTTTTAGTAAATCGGTTTTTAAAATGACTATTTGTACAGGCAAACTGAAAATGGCATTTTATAATCCTTAAAGTATAGATTGCTACAAGCATTTAAATTATTCATTAATGGATCAGACATTGCCACGCAGCACACTAAATCAAAATAGACTTAGGCAACTTACAATTCTTCTTGTCTCACAAATGATGAAGAAAGAGAACCAGCCATAATCATGAAGGGGTAGACTCAAGAAATCTGTGGACTTCTGAAGTCAGACATACTCACCAACCAATTGCTTAACCTCAAATCTGCCTTGGGAGCAAATTTTTGGCAGATCTAGAAAAGCATTGGCACCTGCTCCACTGTGAATCCTGCAGTGCCACAGAACTAATTGCGGTGAAGTTCACAATGTCCTGTTGATATACTTTGATCCAGAACTTTCCTGCAAAGCATATATAATTATATATAAAATGATATAGACACCAGACCATGAGAGAAGTGCACAGTTCTCATAATCATAATAATGATAGGTAACATTTATGCTAAATGCCTTCATGTATGCATATCATTTAATTTTCATAACAGTCCTCTAAAGGAAATAATATAATTTTCTCCATTTCACAGATAAGAGCATTGAATCAAAAAGAATGTAAGTTATTTGCCAAATTCATGCATCTAGTAAGGAGCAGAACCATATTTGAATCCCCTGTCTAACTGAAGAGGATAAGGCTTATTCTACCGTGCTTTAACACCTTTCATAAATTCATTAGTTCAGTTAATATACAAATATTTATTGTACTAGTCATTGTAATGTCTGCTTGTTCAGGGTATCCATTATTAAATTCTAAACTTTAATGTATAATGTACATCAGCTGGAACACTATCACAATAATGCCAGGGGTGATTTTAGTATTATTTAATAATGTTTGACCAGAGGAATTTCTGAATGTTACCCAGCACATCATCCCCTTCTTCCACAAGTTTCCCAACAGTTATACACACAAGAAAGAGGAACCAAAAGTATGCCTTTATTTGATGTTGCCCATCATACTTAAATCTCACAGTACTGAGTTCTGATAAAATTGGGTTGAAAATGTAACTTCAATTTGAACTCTAAGCAAGGCTTCTGTCTCTTTTCAGCCAGAATCTTAGTCTTGGGTTCCCAAGATCCTCTTGCCAGCCACAGGATATAATATCAAATGCAGGTATTTATCATACACAGTAAAGAGAAACATGCAAAGTCTTCTCTAAGCCAAAACCTACTTAACACTCATTCATTAGCAGAAAAGGAATCAAGAGAAATTGAGGCATAACAGCACGTGACTACTTAATACACAGTGACGCCCGCTCATGGCAACCATGGTATAATCATTTTTCTTCAGTCCAAACAACGGGATTATAATTTCTTCTTAAGTAAAAGAAAGAAGGAAGGAGGAGGAGGAGGGATGTTCCCCTGTTACAAGGAGGGTATTGAAAACTCTCCTCGCCCTAAGAGGACTGTGAAAAAAATACTGTCAAAAAGTGATGACTTCATAGTCATCACTGATTAAAAAAAGAAAAAGAATACTGAGGTAACAAGTGAGTAGCTGCATTGCAAATCAAAATTAATAGATTGATAATCTATGAAATAGAGACCCAGAAGTAATGCAATAAGTACACGAGCCTAGTGCCTCTTTTTAGGAAGTTTTTATTGGATCCAAGCTTTGAAGAATGGAAGCAATCTTTCAAGATGTATAAACAGACAAAAGTGATATAACTAAATGACAGTAGAGAAAATCCCAAAGACATCACTGTTCTCCATGTTAAAAAATGAACTGGGAAGCTATCAAAACATATTGTTGTTCTCTATTGCCAGAGGGATCCTATGCAGAAGCTTTTGGATCCAAATTAAACACATTCCCTAATCCCTGGGGATAGTGCAAGATTCTCCATCCCACCAGCTCTATTGTCAAGAAAGAGAAGTTCTGACACATGTCAAAAACATTCCATTTCAAAGAGTGGAGTTTTGGGTAAAAGGAGTGAATAAGTTCTTTCTCCCTTGCATTATGATAGCTTTAACTTTGGGATGACTTATTTCTCTATATTCTCACCCATAGTGGGTGCTTTGGTGCCGCCCACCCCAGATCACCTTGCCTAGGCTGGTGTGCCCATGCCCTGGTTGCTATGGGTATTGGCTGCAAAAGGTACACAGTTGCCCACTTCTCCAGGTAATTGCCCTTGACCAAACAGGACTAGATTACCCTATCCCTTCATAATGTCAGCCACTGGCCAAAGACTGACTGATCTGAGGGTTACAAAAGACCACATCAGCCCGCTTGCCTCAACTCAAGAACATCTCTGTGGTGTACTTGTGTCCCAAGGCTTCCTCATGAGGCCAGACTGAAGCTAGTTTCCAGGATAGACAATTTCCTTGATTAGCATTCTTCACTGCTCTACCCTGCTTCTCTCATTCCTCTTCTTTGGAGAGTACTCCATCAATCAATTGCTTGATGATAATCCCTATCATAGGCTCTGTGTCTAGGACCTAAGATATGCCTATGAGACTGGTGATGGGAGAACAGAATTGAACCATCTCCTAGTTGGAAGTGGAAGCCTCCTTTCCTCAAAAATGTGCTGAACCTGTGATGTTCAAGGAAGGGATGGCGAGGCTCATCCATCTGAGGAAGGAATCTATTTCTGGTCACTTCTCACACCTCTTCTCATAATCAGAGTAAAAAGATCCAGAAGGCTGAGATCATGATAATGGACTCAAAGAAATGGGGCCAAGAAGTCCACTTTATTTTTAGATCTTGTGTAGGAAGAGTTATTATGTGGTCCACCATGGTTCAGCATAAAAGAAGACCACATACGTATTCAAGGTTCAAATTACAGCTAATATAAAGCAATGTAAATTTACCCAGAGGTCTTTGAGTACTAACTGCCCCCATAAGTATTGAACAGCAGGAGTGTCTGATCAAAGAGTGTGTTATTCAGGCCAAATCTCCCTTTTGCCATCCAGAGATCAACTGATATGAAATACAGCCCAACACCAGGCAGTATACAATGTAACATGAATTTACACATAGGGTGCTTGAACAAGTACTCAATGGTTTCATCTGTTTCATTGCCAAGCTTGTGATTGGCCGTGTGATATGAGACTGGTAAAGAAAAATCTCATGTCTAGAATCCAGAGAGAAGCGTGGACCAGGAACAGATAGGGTTAATCTGTGACCATCTGTTTTTTATTTTCTCCAGCCCACTATGTCAGCCACTACAAAATATTCCCATGTGTTCCTGGGTACTGTCAAATGAGACATCTGGAAACAAGCATTCTTGTTTTTAAACCATGATAACAATAGAGGAATTAGAAAAAACTGTGTTAAATGCTTCATTATTCTGATGGGAAAAATCTCTAGCAAGGAAAAGTATATTCAGGTCCATATTGGAAAGTGTTGTTCTCCTACATAGCTTGTGTCCCAGTATCCAGATCGGATTCTCCAGCTTTTGAAGGGGGTGGGGAGCATAGAGCAAATGGGTAGGACTGGTCAGGTGGTCGCTGGAATCAAGTCAAAGCCAAAGCCAAGCAGTGTTTTGAGTTTAAAAAAAAAAAAAAAAGAATCAAGTCAGGGGTTAAGGACCCCCAGGCTGTCTCCAATAAATAGACAACAGCAATGGAAGTTTTTTAAGTACCAAAAAGAGAACATTTGAACAAATAAGACTCTATTAGGGTACACATGCATGTACTTAATTCTCTTCATTCTAAGATATAATTATTCCCTAATCTCAATTTAAACAGAGTCATGAAGTCATAGAATTTAAACCTGGGTAGCAATTTTGTGCTTATCAAGAATAACTCTCTCATTTTACACTGAGACTCAGAATGGCTAAGGAATATAACAACATGGCTTCTGCTACCCAAGTTAATATACTTTGCACTATGTCATGTAATATGGCAACTCTAAACAAAATATAACACCAAGCATGGTGGCTCACATCTGTAATCCCAGCACTTTGGGAGGCTGAGGTGGGTGCATCACTAGGTCAGGAGCTCGGGACCAGCCTGGCCAATATGGTGAAAACCCATCTTAACTAAAAAGACAAAAATTAGCTGAGCATGGTAGCACTCGCCTATAGTCCCAGCTACTTGGGAGGCTGAGGCAGGAGAACTGCTTGAACCCAGGAGGCGGAGGTTGCAGTGAGCCAAGATCATGCTACTGCACTCCAGCCTGGGTGACAGAACAAGACTCTGTCTCAAAAAAAAAATGATAACCCCCAGAATTAGCTGTGGTCACCAATGCTACCTTTAAAAACTTAATTAAGCTACAATAATATAAATAAAGGTATTTAACAATATCTCTTTTTAATAAAAATTAATGTATTAGGCACAGAGATCTTAGCTCTGGCTGTAACTATTATCTCTTCCTTATAAACCAAAAGGAACTATCATTTTTATTCATTGCATTTTTTGTAACAAAAACTCGTAACAAAAAAAAAGCAATGAAATTTAACAAAAATAATTTTTTATTGAATTAAAACAATATCACTGTATTGTTAATACCTTGGTACAAATTATCTTCAGGTTCAAGTCAGGACACCATGAGACTGTCTCAGCCCGTGTAGGCAGGGCACAATTAAAGGGAGCCATGAACAAAGTGACCAGGCTGACAGTTCTGCTTTACTCTGGCCAGTACCAGAAGAGTAACTTAACACTGAACTCCTTGATCTTCACAAGCTTAAAACTGAGAAACAGAACTTGATGGGCATGCTTCACCAACATTTTATAAGGATTCATGAGTTAGAATAACTACTTCAAATAATGGCCTATAGTAGAGTCAACCCATTTCAATTTTGTGCCAGCAGGATAAGTACCAAGCATAGAGATGAGGGTGAAATTAAAATTAAACAAAATCCCAAAACTCCGCTAGAGCATCATCAGCTTTTATTCTGTCCCAACAGAGTGGAAGCCTTGGACTGCCCTCCTGACATCAAATAAAAATGGATTAATTTGCACTTACTCAGGGTTGCCAGGTAACCATCCCCATTTCCTCATTTATTAAAAGCTCTCCAGATGTGTAAATTCCACCTTACATCTCTATTATTTCTGCCGCACATTACAAGTCCCCTTGGTGGATTTTAATGGGGCTAAAAGACCAGGCTGCACCTGGGCAGAGCTAATACTCAAAGTCAAGGCTTTGGGATTTTTTTTAGATAGCCAGACACTCGCAGGAAGAAAAACAGCAGATTCCATTTTCTTCTGCTTTGGAATCTTACTTCTGACAACTCTCACTGAAAAGGGTAATTTTCCCACAAGCTTCAATCAGCATGCCACCTATGTAAGCATTATTCTTACACAGGTGGAACAGCCTTTGGGAAACCATGGGTGACATTCCCTCCCTCTACACCTTCACTCCCCATGCCTCACCGAGCCACCTTAAGAAGGTGTTACATTTAAAGCCTAGCTGGGCCTGTTCCTTACCCACTCAAGGCAGGCAGTGTGTGCACATTAAGGAACTCCCACCCTGCTGGTACTGGAATGTGTCTTCCATTCATTCAATAAACACTGACAATGTGCTTATGGTATGCCACACGGTGATAGGTGCCAGAGATTAAGAGAAGAATCATAAAAGCCATGCCTACCCAGAGTTTCCCCTGCTGCAAGAATAACAGAGTCCAGTTTTCCTTCCCCAACTTTTATTTGTTTGTTTATTTCAGGTTGGGGCCTTGGAATAAGAACTATTCCACCTTTTTTCCATTATATGCCTATACTTAGAAATCCCTGTCCCTTTTGGCAGCTTTATTATACCTGAATATTCCTATGGTCATGACTAAAATTCTTCTTGATGCTGAGCATCATCTGACTTATCAGGCAAAGCAGAAGTTTGTCCCCTGAAAGGCCTGTGAGGCCTCTGGCACTGTTGGACAGTGGTGAGGGAGGAGGTAGCCGTGCTCCATGCAGTGCTCCAGGCAATCACTAGAGCTTTTGTTCAGAAATTTACCCAGATACCTTAAGTCACTTCACTAGATTAATACCTGGTAAGATACTAATAAAATACAATCCTAAAAAGTTTGCATTTAAAAGGACCATTGATTTTATCTATCACAGCTCTCTTTCTGTAGAGACTTTAAAAACGGAAGCATAGAAACACAGAGAGTTTGACAGTGCCACGCTGACTGCAGAAAACCTTGGGATATTGGCGGGTGCTTGTGTCTAATAGCATGCTCAGGCTCTAAGCCAAAGGAGGGTTGACTGGAGGACTCCAGAGGCCAGGCAGCC
This sequence comes from Cacajao melanocephalus, assembly GCA_963573385.1. Taxonomy (NCBI): domain Eukaryota; kingdom Metazoa; phylum Chordata; class Mammalia; order Primates; family Pitheciidae; genus Cacajao; species Cacajao melanocephalus. Next base: position 7,227 of record CAUYLG010062524.1, on the reverse strand, counting down.
CGGCAAGCTAAACAAGAAAGCATAGGAAAGGAGGATATTTGTGTGCTTCTAAGATTACACCAAACAAATGTTGCTCATTCTAGAAACCCTGTCCCAGCAGATGCTCTTGCTGGAATAACTTCTATGGCATAATTCACACCTTCACCTGCCACAGAGAAAATGAAACAAGTGAATAATGGTCCGTGCTCGACTTCTGATATTGTTGTCTCTTTGGGTTTTTCTAGACTTCCTTAAAAAGAAGGCTTTTTTATTCATAGAAAGTTTCAATAAGTATATTTTTACAACCTACAGAAGGAAAGACAAATGAAAATTTATCAATATCTTTATCTGCTACCATGTTTAACTTGATTTCGCTTCTAAGTCATACTTTTTAAGTGCTGCCAGGATAAGGAAGTACAAGCGAGGATGGGGATATTGCCATGAGAAAGTGGAGACTTTAGGATCCTAAAAGCAGTAAAGCTTAGGTTTAAAAGGAATCAGCAGTGGTAATAACAGAAATATAAAGTCTGCTCCTCTATTACATTTTTTAATCAACTCACCAATCTTCATATAGTGTCAACTGTGTTCAAGTCACTGTGAGAAATAAAAGATATAGTCCCTGCCTTCAGGGAGGGGAGGTAGAAGCGAGGAAAAGATACACAACTTTTTATTTCAGAGCAATATGCCGTAAGTGCCAAATAAGTGATACAGATAATCAGTTACATCTCAAATATGTTCACGTCTTTACCTCCTTTACTACCTCACTAGTACCAGCCACCATCATCTCTTACCTTGAGTAGGTGCAGAAACTTCCTAACTAGCTTTCTTCTTCCCTTGCCTCCTGTAATCTATTAATCTCACAAGAGTCAAAGAGATCTTTCATAAAATCCAAATATACTCTGTCACAGCCCTGCTTAATGTTGATTAAAGGCCTCCCATTGATGTCAAGAAAAGTTCACCATTTTTAATACATTCTGTTTAGCCTTGCATAATCCAGCCCCACTCTTCCCCTCAACCTCATCTCTCTGTGCTCTCTCCTTCACTTGTCTGACTCCAGATATATTGGGCTTTTCTCTGTTCCTGAAATGCTCTAAGTTCTTACAAGTTTCAGGACACTAGTGGTCACACTGTTACCTATAACTAGAACCTACTGCCTTCCCCTCCTAATTCATCCTCCCCAACAATCAGGACATGAACTAAACATCATTATCTCAAGGAGACCTTCCATGGATCTCCCCTCTAGAATGGTCCCCCCATTAATCTTTCTCATAGTATCGTCTACTTTTTCCTCATGTAACTTACCTCAGTTGACTATATGCTCAAAGAAATGTTGGTTTGTTTTTTCACTGCTTTATAATAAATAACTTTCAATAAATATTTGATGAATAACTATTTTTCAAAGAATAATTAAACTAGAAGATCAGAGGAGGTACCAGAGCACTAGCAGTTGAGATAGTGAGGGAAGACTTTACACAGGAATTAGGGTTAGAGTTGAGTCTTTGATATTAAGTAAGAGGTTAATGGATGGAGAAAGATGGAAGAAATGATCAGGCAAGCATTTCCAGGGTGGCTTTGGTCATGGTTATAAGGCTAAACAAAATCTTGTTCCATTTTTCAGGTTGGTTCCATTTTTATCAGACATTTTAAAGAGAAACACTTGATGAGTAGCAAGTCAAGTTTTGAAAAATCAATCCAGTTACTTTTTTAATAGTCATTCAAATAGATGTCATGACATTGCTGTCATTGTGATCACTTCATATGTTTAAGTTAATATTTAAACAAAAAACCAGTGTAGATTTAAAGTGATTTCACCACGGACTTCTAAAGAGTTGATATGACAATGTTATCCTCACATTAGCTATGGTAAATTGGAGGAAGAAAACAGCTGAAATGGAGGTGAAAACGACATTGGCATATGTGAGCAAAGCCTATACAGTTGGTGTAGGCCGAAGTTGGTGGAAAAACTTAAACATAATTTGCATTTGTCTGCTATGCAGTTTTAAAGTTAATTTCAAATAATATTTAACTTATCGAAGTAAGCTGTAAAATGATTTTATATAAGAGACCACACTCTAAAAAATTGGGGGAAAATGTATTTATCACAGAGGGAGTCTTCTCAAAGCTGAGTCTTCTCAAGAGAGAATTGTAATATCAAAACTTATGGAAAGCAGCAAAAATAGTTTTAAAGGAAAATTCATAGTAATAAATGCATACATTAAGAAAACAGAAAGACCTCAAACAATCTAATGTTACACTTCAAGGAACTGGAAAAGAAAAAACTGAGGTCAAAATTAGTAGAAGGAAGAAAATAATAAAGATCACAGCAAATATAAATAGTATAGAGACTAGAAAAACAATAGAAAAGATTAACTAAACTAAGAATTGGCTTTTTGAAAAGATAAAATTTGACACACCTGGCCAGGCACAGTGGCTCACACCTGTAATCTCAGCACTTTGGGAGGCTGAGGCAGGTGGATCACTTGAAGTCAGGAGTTCAAGACCAGCCTGGTCAACATGGTGAAACCCTATCTCTACTAAAAGTACGAAAATTAGCTAGACTTGAGGGCGGGTGCCTGTAATCCCAGCTACTCGGGAGGCTGAGGCCAGAGAATCTCTTGAACCCAGGAGGCAGAGGTTGCCATGAGCCAAGATTGCACCACTGCCCTCCAGCCTGGGCAACAGAGTGAGGCTCTGTCAAAAAAAAAAAAAAAAAAAAAAAAAAAAGAACAAACCTTTAGCTCAACTAACCAACGAAAAAAAGAGAGACTCAAATAAATAAAATTATAAATGAAGAAGGAGACCTTACAATTAATATCACAGAAATACCAAGCATTGTAAGAGACTACCATGAATAATTACAGACCAGCAAATTGGATAACCTAGAAGAAATGGATAAAGTTCTAGAAATACACAACTTACCAAGACTGAATCATGAATAAACAGAAAATCTGAACAAAACAATAATGAGTAAGGAGATTGAAGCAGTAATCAAAACCTCCCAACAAAGAAAAGCCCAAGACAAGGTAGCTTCATGAGTGAATTCTTCTGAACATATTAAGAATTAATGCCAATCCTTCTCAAACTCTTCAAAAAATTGAAGAGGAGGGAACACATTTTACTTGTTTTACTTTAAAAATTTTATTATTTCCATAGGTTTTTGGGGAACAGGTATTGTTTGATTACATGAGTACATTTTTTAATGGTGATTTGTGAGATTTTGGTGCCCCCATCACCTGAACAGTGTATATTGCACCAAATCTATAGTCTTATCACCCACCTCCCATTCTTTCCCCACAAGTCCCCAAAGTTCATTGTATTATTCTTATGCCTTTGCATCCTCATAGATTAGCTCCCAATTATAAGTAAGAACATGTGATATTTGGTTTTCTATTCCTGAGTTACTTCATTTAGAATAATGGTCTCCATTTCCACCCAGGGTGCTGAAAATGCCATTATTTTATTCTGTTTTATGGCTGAATAGTATTTCATGGCATATGTATGCCACAATTACTTTATGCACTCATTGATGGGCATTTTGGCTGGTTCCATATTTTTGTAATTATGAATCGTGTTGCTGTAATCATGTATGTGCAAGTATCTTTTTTGTATAATGACTTCTTTTCCTCTGGGTAGATACCCAGTAGTGGAATTGTTGGATCAGATGATAGTTCTACATTTAGTTCTTTAAGTAATCTCTATTTTTTTCTGTAGTGGCTATGCTAGTTTACATTCCCACCAGCAGTGTAAAAGTGTTCCCTTTTCACCATATCCATACCAATATCTATTATTTTTTTATTTTCTGATTATGGCCATTCTTGCAGAAGTAATATGATATTGAATTGTGGTTTATTAAAAAAATGATAAAGATGTAGAGTAAAGTAAATTCTTGTCCACTGTTAGTAGAAATATAAATTGGTACCATTTTCCATTATGGAAAACAATAGGACAGTTCCTTAAAAATTAAAAACAGAATTACCAAAAGGGTAAGTGAGAGCCCATCAACAGTCCACATTTCCACTGTAGACTCTTACAATTCTAGCTATGGGAGAGCTCCTCAATCTTTATAAGCCCTGAAATTAAGATGTGGAGCTGCCAGGAGATTGTGTGATGGCACAGTTAGAGGGAGGGAACCCATGCTAGGTCCCACACATTCCCTGAAACCTAAGCAGCTACAGCAAAGAGCTATTTTAGAGTCCTACCCATAACAGACTGTACACTTCCCTGGAGCCCAGCAGCACCAGGGCTAAGGAAAAAGAGAAGCACAACTAAGAACCTAAAAGAAAATGCAACAAAAGCAAAAATAAATAAATGGTACCTAATTAAACTAAAAGGCTTCTGTACAGTGGAAAAGATAATCAGCAGAGTAAACAGACAACCCATAGAATCTGAGAAAACATTTGCAAACTATGCATTCAACAAAGGACTAATATTCAGAATTTACATGGAACTCTAACAGGTCAGCAAGGAAAAAAACAATCCCATCCAAAAGTAGGCAAAGGACATGAATCGATGATTGACAAAAGAAGATATACAAACAGCCAACAAACATATGGAAAAATGCTCACTATCACTAATTATCAAAGAAATGCAAACTAAAACCACAATGAGATACCACCCTACTCTTTCAAGAATGGCCATAGTTAAAAATTTTTTTTAAAGTCGATACTGGCATGGATGTGTTGAAAATGGAACACTTTACACTGTTGGTGGAAATATAAACTAGTAAAACCACTATGGAAAAGAAGTATGGAGATTCCTTAAAGAACTAAAAGTAGGACAATCATCTGATCCAGCAATTCTACTACTGGGTATCTACTCAAAGGAAAAGAAGTCATTATATAAAAAAAGACACGTGCATATGCATGTTTATAGGAGTACAATTCATAATTGCAAAAATATGGAACCAACCTAAATGCCCATCAACCGAGTAAAGAAAATTTCTTATGTATCATGGAATACTACTCAGACATAAAACAGAACAAAACAATGGCCTTTGCAGCAACTTGGATGGAGTTGGAGGCCATTATTCTAGGTGAAGTAACTCAGGAATGGAAAACCAAATATCATATATTAGTAGAGGCTGTGGTGAAGCTTTTCTGAGGACTAGAATGCCATGTAGGCCAGTCTTTTGGCTCCCACTGGTGTCAATGGCAGGCTGAACATCCCTGTTGGGGTCCTGGAGTGGTTTGTACACTGGTACTGCTCTAGGCAGCAAATATCATAAATGGGAGCCAAGCTATAAGGATGCAAAGGCATAAGAATGATATCATGGACTTTGGGTATTAAGGGGGAAGAGTGTGAGGGGGATGAAGGATAAAGGACTACATATTGGGTACAGTGTACACTGCTCAGGTGACAGATGCACCAAAATCTCAGAAACCACCACTAAAAAACTTATCCATGTAACCAAAAACTACCGGTTTCCCCAAAACTACTGAATTTTTTAAAAGTGTACAAATAAGGGCAGCTTTCACAGACATGCAACCTATGCACATGGCTTCATGCTCGGAACTTGGTATAATGCTCTGCTGTTGCCATTTTGACATTTTAAGTAATTTTTGAACACAGAGACTTTTACTTTCAATTTGTACTGAGCCCTGCAAATTATATTGCTGATCTCACATATTTGTAGGTGCCTGCACACATGTACACACAGACACATTTACAACTTTGAAATTTTAAACCATATTCTTAAGCCTTATAATATTCCTGACTAATATTCAACAGTTCAGTGTTTCCAGAAATAAAAAGAAATCAAGGAGAAAAAGAGAGAAGCACAAGCTGATGTCCCTAGGGTTGCATGAGCAACATCAGGCCACCACAACTGCGGCTGAGGCATGCCTGAGGCAGGGCTACTACAGCAGGGACTGAAGTATGAACACTACCAGAGTTGAGGCACAAGTGGTGTGTATGTTCCCCACCCACCAGCAGACCTGCCCTCCCTAATAACAGGGCAGCATTGCAGCCACTGCCACCCTTGAGTTGAGCATTATTCAGATGGGCTGGGGATTACCCCACTTTTCCCTATCATGGCTGGCACCTACACACTTCATCAGAAGGCCTGAGGATAAGACAACATGGCCTAGCTTTGCAAGTCTCCTGCCACGTCCTGTTGTTTTCCATAATGGAAAATGGTACCAATTTATATTTCTACTAACAGTGGACAACTCTCCTGCCACCCCAAGCCAGAGCACAGAGTCTGGAGGCCAGGAATTTTCCCAACCCAGTCCATCATAATTGGTATCTTAACACTCCTCCTGGGGCCTTGAAGTTAGGACTATCCCCTGGATCACCACATCCTCAGCTGGCACCTACTTGCATGTGTCACCTGCTGGCCTGAAGACTGAATCATCTAGCCCACTGTAGCCACTGCCAACACCAGCACATACAACTTTCAGGACACAGAGGGTCATCTTGCCACTGCCACTGCCCATGTCACACCAGCTGCCCAGGGGCCAGAGAACCCACTCACCTTCCCAGCCCACTGCCGCCACTACTGGCATCTGAGTAAGCTACCTGGAGGTGCAAGAATTAGCCTGCCTGGACCTGCTAACACCAGTACCAGTACACACCACCCTAGGGCCCGAAAACAGGCACGCTCAGTCTGCCACTACCACCACTGGGGCCAAAAGACTGGCTTACCTGGCATTCCAGTCAATTCCACTCTTACATTCATTGCAGCATTATTCACAATAGCCAAGATATGGAATCAAATTAAATATCTGTTAACAGATGAATGGAGATAGAAAATACAGTACTCTGTATTTACAGATAATAGAATATTGCTCACTCATAAAAAGAAGGAAATCTTGCCATTTTTACAAAATCAATGAACCTGGAGGATGTAATGCTAAGTGAAATAAGCAAAACCCAGGAAGACAAATACTATATGATCTCACTTATATGTAGAATCTAACAAAGTCAAACTCATAGAAGCAGAGAAGAAAATAAGTGGTAGCAGGAGACAGAAGCATAGGGAATAGAGAGATATTGGTCAAAGGGTACAAAATTTAAGTTATGTGGGATGAATAAGTTCTAGAGATCGAAGGTATGGCAAGGTGACTGCAGTTAATAATATCGTATTGCATTCTTCAACTTTGCTAAGAGTAAATCTTTTTTTTTTTTTGAAAGAAAGAAAAAGAGAGGAAAGAAAGTGAGAGTGAAAGAAAGAAAGAAAAAGAATGTATGAGAGAAAGAAAGAGGAAGAAAAAGAGGGAGAGAGAACAGGATTCTTGTTCTACTGCCCAG
>CAUYLG010062523.1:0-18845 GCA_963573385.1 Cacajao melanocephalus | reverse complement strand
TGCTGCCTATTCCCGTATTTACTGTTCCCCTATTCCCGTATTTACTGTTCCCTATTCCCGTATTTACTGTTCCCGTATTTACTGTACGTCACAGATTTCTGTTCCCATATTTGCTGTTTAATGTCACAATGTAACTTGCGTCATCAATGAAGAACTAAAATGTATATAATCAGGCTTATGCACACAATAAACTCGCTACTCTGGCATGCTACTGGCATCGCCTGGGTAGTCCTCCAGACCCCACTGTCTGTCTGTCTGTCTGTCTGTCTGTCTTTTCTTCTGCGCACTCTCTCCTCCAGGTTGTGAATATCTCCGAGTTGGGGTGAGGCCTCCCGCAGGCTGGGAGCCTCCTGGCAGACGTGCCCGTCCCCGACATCCATGTGCAGGTTTGTTACACAGATATATTGCATAATATTGAGTCTGAGCTTTTAATGTACTCATTACCCAAATAATGAAGATTCTACACATCAGGTTATTTCCCAACCCTGATTTTCCTCATTTTTAATAGTTTTCAAATGACTTTATGGTACTGGAACATATTTTCATAGGAGATACGTAATGTCTAAATTTTTATTAGTAGTTTATTGTTGATAATTACAAAGACTAACAATCATTTGAAACAAAAAAGTATCATACTTTTTTTGTATATATGTTGTCATATTTTTATAAGCAAAATTTTCCCTCATCAACTATTAGGTTCTGCTAATTCCATGTCACATCAGAAAAGGCAGGAAAATGTTTGACTTTTTTCTTTTATAAATTATTTTCCAAGTAGTTATGCAACTTCCTAGCATTTGAGTAAAATATACAATTTATCATTATGATAACAACATTTTAGTGTCTTTCAATCAATGAAGTTACTGTCTATATTAATATTCTGGTTATTTTGACTTTGGCCAGCGGAGACATTTAAAATTTTATTTTTCCTGACCGAGTCTCACTCTGTTGCCTCAGCTAGAGCATGGTGGTGTAGTCATTGTTCATAGCAGCTGAAACTCCTGGGTTCAACTGATCCTCCCACCTCAGCATACTGAGTAGCTGAAACTGTAGGAGCATACCATCATACCCAGCTTATTTTTAATTTTTTAATTTCTTGTTATTGGTTTAGTTTGTTTTTAATGTGTTTCTTCCACAGATTTGTTTTATTGAGAGCTATAAACAAAGTTTTATATTTATATGTGTGTGTATACTTGTTTATATACAAATTGTATATACACACAACTTTTATGTTTGTGTAAATTTTCAAAATAGGAAATTAACTTAAGTCAACATTAAGTCAGCATGAGTAGTCACAAGAAGTTTTCCGCTTTTATACAAGGTGTATATCCAAGGGTCTTTTAAAAGTCTGTGGAAAAATGGAATTAAAAAATAAAAATACATGGCAGCAAAATAATAACATTTCTAACAGAAAAAAAATTTATTATACTTTAAGTTCTGGGGTGCTTGTGAAGAATATGCAGGTTTCATGTATACAGGTGTCCTGTGGTTTGCTGCACCCATCAACCCTGTTTCTCCTAATGCTATCCCTACCCCAGTCCTCCACCATCTGACAGGCCCCAGTGTGTAATGCTTCCCTACCTGTGTCCATGTGTTCCCATTGTTCGACTCACACTTATGTGTGGGAACATGAAGTGTTCAGTTTTCTGCTCTTGTGTTGGTTTCCTGAGAATGACGGTTTTCAGCTTCATCCATGTCCCTGCAAAGGACATGAACTCATCCTTCTTAAAGATAAAAATAGGGCCAAGCCTGGTGGCTCATACCTGTAATCCTAGCAGTTTGGGAGTCCAAGGTGGGTAGATTGCTTGACCCTAGGATTTGAGACCAGCCTAAACATGGCGAAACTCCATCTCTATAAAAAGTACAAAAGTTAGCTGGGCATAATGATGCACGCCTGTAGTATAAGCTACTCAGAAGGCTGAAGTGGGAGGATCACCTTAGCCATGCAAATTGTAGCTGCAGTGAGCTGTTATCAGACCACTGCACTCCAGCCTGGGTGATGGAAGTGAGACCCTGTCTTAAAAAACAGAAACAAAAGAGAAAAATAAAATATATAAATGATATTTCTAAATATTAACTCCATCAAGTTCCAGATACTTGTAAGTGATAATACTAGTTACTTAATCCATACCTGAAGAACTGAGAATGCTGGAAATTTGAATATATCAATGCAGTATTTTTTTACAGTAATAACTAAAGAAAAATGAGTGCCCTTTAAATATTTTTTTAAGATTGGGAAACAGAAAAAAGTCAGAAGGAGCCAAAGCAGGACTGGAAGGTGCATGCCTAGTGATTTCACATTGAATCTCACAAAATTGCCCTAGTTTAATGGGAGAACGACTAGGAGTATTACTGTGGTGAACGACTCTCTGGTGACACTTTGCTAGGCATTTCTCTTCTAAACTTTGGCTAACTTTCTCAAAATACCGTCCTAAGAAGAACACGATTTCATCAGTTGGCCCCACAGAAAGTCAACAAGCAAAATGCCTTGAGCATCCAAAAACTGTTACCATGACCCTTGCTCTCAAACAGTCTGCATTTTCTTTTACTGGACAACTTCCATATCTCAGTAGCCAATCTTTGTGCCTTGCCTTCATGATTCCACTGTTAAAGCCATGTTTTTTCTTTCTCCTGTTAAAATTTTTTTCTCCGGTTAAAATTTTTTAATGAAATTCTTCACTTGTTTAAAATTTCCATTGAAAGCTTCTCTTTGCAGCTGATCTGGACAGAATAGTTTGGCACTTGGTGGAAAATTTGTTCAACTTTAATGTTTCAGTCAGAATTGCATAAGAGGAATCAGTTGGGATGTGTATGGTGCTGGCTGTAATTTTTTTCTCACAAATTGGTGGTCTGTTGCTGGGAATTTTATCTTCAACATTTACTTTTCCTTTCTTACAATAAGTTATTCGTTTGTGAAGTGATATCTTTAGAGCATTGTCCCCATGAACATTTCAGCCTTTTTTTTTTTTTTAAGACCTAGTTTCGTTCTTGTTGCCCAGGCTGGAGTGTAAAAGGTGCAATGTTGGCTCATGGCAATGTCTGCCTCCCTGTTCCAGCAATTCTTCTGCCTCAACCTCCCTGTAGTTGGGATTACAGGCATGCGCCACACGTCGAATTTTGTATTTTTGCTAGAGACAGGTTTCTCCATGTTGGTCAGGCTGGTAGAACTCCCAACCTCAGATGATCTGCCCAACAGGCGTGAGCCAATGCACCCAGCCAACTTTGTAGGGTTTTAAGCATCAATATCTTTGCCACTCTTCCTCTCCACTTTCACCATAAATTTAATATTTCTTCTGCTTCAAATAGAGGCTTTTGTCACATTGATGTCTTATATTTCTTAGTGCTTCAAACTAGATCCTAATTCTATAAATCTTCAAATTATTGATCAAATGAATATGACAAATACTGTTCTCTAAGAAAAACAGGTTTCAATTCTATTCCTTCCCTGCATATTTTGAGTAATTACCTTCCAAGACTTACATATCTTTTTCCCACAGCACAATTCCTTACGTCCTTCCTCATTCCCTCATCGTAACAAGGTGTTTCAGAAAGAGATTCACTGGATAAAAAGATGGTATATTCTATTTGACTCTTACACTCCTCCAGTGTCATTTACCTACAGCCAACCATTCCAAAGAGCTCCTCCATTATCTCCACATCAGAAAGCCAGAGACTCATCAACATATTCCTGGATTTCCCTTAATTTAGTTTTCCTTTCTGTTTCCCATTCTCAGGCTTGGCTTGCAAGAAGCACAGTGGGGCCAGGTTGAGCCAAAAGGGTGAAAGCAGATTGAGCCACAAGGGGAGAAAAGTTTAATTTAATTTAATTTGTTTTTAGTGATGGCATCTTGCTATGCTGTTCAGGCTAGTTTTGAACTCCTGGGCTCATGATGTCCTCTCACTTTGTGTCCCCAACTGCTGGGATCACAGGTGTGAGCCACTGCACCTGGCATGGTGGGAAATCAGTAAAGTAACCAATTTGATCTGACTTCTTTAGTGTTTTTAGCCCCTTGCTTTTTAGTTTGAAGACCTATTCCCCTGTTTTTGTTACCTTATATTTTCAGTCTCCTGTTTACATTCAGAGTGATAATATTATTGAGTGTAAGTATCCAGCCAGGTGTTAGGATCCTGTGGAATTAGCATCTGCTGAAATTCTGAAAACTCATTACTGTAAGGATGCCAGACTCTTTTAGAGGTAGATATAAACAAAATATATGTAAATTTTACGTTCACCTATAAGATCTTCTACTGTGCTCTATTAGGAGGTAGTTAGAGGAGAAATTCAGATTTGTCTTGAGAATCAGGTAAGAATTGGCTAGGAGGTGGAACACAGAATTCTGGGAAGCAGAAAGGACAGGGTTAAAAGTCCAGAAGCAAGAGACATTACAAAGCATGAAATATTGTAAGCACTTTGACTATGAGGCCATTTGATAATGGATACAAAAAGAGGGCATGTTTGCTCGTGTTCTTTATGCCAACCAGGAGATGTGATACCCAGTGAGTTGCATCAGTGAAGAGGTGGGGAGAAACATATCTCAATAAACAGGCATCTCTAAATATCTAAATCAGGTAGTGACATATCCTGATCTCCCCAGCACAGTTGTTTAATTGATCCTTAAAGAACTGAGAGTCTTGGAAATTTTAAGATGTCAGGGTTCAAACTGACTAAACAAGAAGATCAAAATATATCAGTCTTGACCCTATCTAGCAGTTGAGTGTCAGTACACAAAGTGGCTATAGTTAGATGTCTAGGAAAAGAAAAAAAAGAAGAAATTGCCTAATATGTACAGAATGATAATACTTTAGTTTTTCTTTTTTTTTAATTAAAAAAAATTAAAAGAGAGAGGGTCTCAGTTTATTGCCCAGGCTGAAAGGCAATGGCTATTTATAAACCCAGTCCTATTACTGATCAGCATTAGAGTTTTCTTTCTGACGTGAGTACCTGTTCTCTTTCTGACCAGAGCCTTTTACATTTCTTTAGGCAACCTGGTGGTCCTCCATTCTCAAGAGTTCATGGTAGTAATGTCACACTTAGTGCAGATACCTGATGGGTATAGCATACCAGCCCAGAACCCTGGAGCAGTCCCTGGAGGCTAGAGAGTAGCTTGGATTTTAGGTATATGCCACTGTTCTTGGAATATTTTAGTTTTTCAAATATGTTTAAATCCTGAAGAATATAATTCAAAGTTAACAGTGATCATTGCTACATAGTGGTAGCATAAGGAATATACTACATGAAATACATTTAAAAATAATAAGATAAAATAAATAATATGTATATTTTAATAACATGTATACAGTCTGTCCTCAGTAAGGTTCTTGTAAGGATTTTGTTCTAAGATCTTTTTGAATATCTAGATCCTTGGTGCTCAAGTCCCTGTAATTGTCCTCTTACATACTTTAAGCCATCTCTAGATTATTTGTAATACTTAGTATAGTGCCTACAAATTATTTCTTTCATGTGGATTAAGTTTTCAACATGCAGAAATGTAGTACACAGAAACAGGTTTTGTTTTGTGGAATTTTGTGGATTTTTTCCAAATTTTTAAAATTTTTATTTCAGTTGGTTTAATCCATGGATGAGGAACCCATGAATATGGAGGACTGACTGTATATCATAAAATAACCACATACTTGTAATATCATATTACGTGATATGATATTACAAGTAATATCAATGCTTGAATATCATAAGATAACCACATACTTGTAATAAACTTTTTTTTTCTTCTTTTTGTCTTGCTTTGTCACCCAGGCTGGAGTGCAGTGGTGTGATCTCAGCTTACTCCAACTTCTACCTCCCAGGTTCAAGCAATTCTCAACCTCCCAAGTAGCTAGAATTACAGGTGTTTGCTATAATATCCAGCTACTTTTTCTGTAGTTTCAGTAAAGATGAGTTTCATTACATTGGCTAGAACTCCTGGTCTCAAGTGATCCTCGCCCATCAGCCTCCCAAAGTGCTGGGATTACAGGTGTGAGCCACTGTGCCCAGCCTATAATAAATTTTTTAATAAATAATTTTAATGATTACCATATTAAATGGTTTTTCTATCAGTAGAAATCATAAGAATATTTGTGACAAAGAAATGGCAAAGGAATTCCTGTCCCTTTTGCAAGAGGTTCTGTTCTCCTTTAAATTCCTGAGGGTAACTATCCAGTGCACAGCAGGACGTGGAGACATAAGACTAGGACTCTAAAGAAAGTTTTCTCTCTATGTCCAAAAGGTAGGTGGAGGCTGTTAGATGAGCCTGAGACTTATGATTTAGTTTTCTGATTTACTAAGTTATAATTAATCTGAGGTCAAACAGCAAATATAGAATGAAGGCCTAGAAGTACTTAAACCTGAAAGAATACTTCATATCAACCAGGACACAATACCTGTAGAGCTTTTATTGTCTACCTTAGTGGTGAACCATATGCAGAGTACTTTTAGCCAAATTTGTCTCTTGTTCCTGACAAGATGGACATTTCTAAATTTTTCCTCTTTGGACGTGTGATATCCAGACCTGAGCTTCCCAACTAGTGTCATCACTATGTGCTGGAAATATATTGTAGTTGTGTCATAAAATACTGATCATTGTAAGTTTCTTAAGTGGTGGTAAAACATGCATAAAATTGACCATTTGAATCATTTTAAATGTATAATTCCATGGCATTAAAGACATTTATGTTGTTATGCAACCATTACCAACATTCATCTCCAGAAATTTTTCATCACCAAACTGAAACTCCATACATATTAAACATTAACTCTATATAATGTTCATCTCTCACTTACTCCTTGGCATTCTCTCTTCTACTTTGTCTCTATGATTTTGACTCCCCTATGTACTTTACATAGGTAGAAACCTGCATAGAAACCTGCAGCATTTGTCTTTGTGTGACTGGCTTGTTTTACTTAGCCTAATGTTAGCAAGGCATCCATGATGTAGTATGTGTCAGATTTTTCTTCCTTTTAAAAGCTGAATAGTGTTCTATTGTATGTCATATCATATTTCTTCTTTTTCTTTTCTTTTTTATTTTTTGAGATACAGTCTTGCTCTGTCACCCAGGTTGGACTGCAGCGACGCTACGTCAGCTCACTGCAACCTCCACCTCCCGGTTCAAGCAATTCTCCTGACTCAGCCTCCCAAGTAGCTCAGGTTACAGTCACCTACCACGACGTTCTGCTGATTTTTGTATTTTTTTATTAGAGATGGGGTTTTACCACGTTGGCCAGGCTGGTCTCAAACTCCTGACCTCACGCAATCCTCCTGCCTAAGCTTCCCCGTGTGCTAGAATAACAGGTGTGACCAATGCACCCAGCTTATTTCTTCTGACATAGACACCTGGATTGCTTCTACATTTAGGCTACCATGACATAATATGCTATGCAGTATCTCTTCAAGTCCTTGCTTTCAATTCTTTGGGGTATGTACCCAGAAGTGAAATTGCTGGATCATATGGTAATTGTATTTTTTATTTTTTTGAGGGATTAGCATGCTCTTTTCCATAGCAGCTGCACCATTTTACGTTTTTTACCAATAGTAAAGAAATTCTTATTTCTCTATATCCTTCCCAACACTTATTTTTCATGGTTTTGATAATAACTGTCTTAACTGATATGTAAACTGGTATATTATTGTAGTTTTATTTGCCTCTCTCTTTCGCTCTGGGTCAGAATTTTGCTCTTGTTGCTCAGGCTGGAGTGCAATGGCATGATCTCAGTTCATTGCAACCTCTGCCTCCCAGGTAAAAGCAGTCTGCCTCACCCTTCTGAGTAGCTGGGGTTGCAGGTGTGTGCCACTATATTTGGCTAATTTTTGTATTTTTAGCAGAGACAAGGTTTCACCATGTTGCCCAAGCTAGTCTTAAACTCCTGACTTTAGGTGATCCTCTGGTCTAAGCCTCCCAAAGTGCTGGTATTACAAGTGAGCCACCATGCTTGGCTATTTGCATTTCTCTAATGATGAGTGATGTTGAGCCGTTTTTAAAGCTGATGATTGTATATTTTATAATAGCTTCATTTGCAAGTTTTATACGTTTGATAATATATTTTACAACATTTTGTTAGTATAACTATATAACAAAAATAAAACTGTATTATTCACTTTTTTAACAAGTCCTTCATAAACCCTGACATAACCTTTGCAGTTTACTTCAGTGACATGCACAAATATTACCATTTCGTGAGTGCACTAAAATGTGAAAAAGATCATTTATGAAGCGATGATCTAGACTCTTTGCTCATCTTCTGTGGTATACTCTTTGTTTGAATAGGATCAAAATATAATTACTGAGGGAACTGCTTTCTTTCACTCACATTTTCCTGAGACTACCACTGTAAATGAACTGGGCTGCAGTTCCAATTTCTTATCTGGTAGCTCAAACCATTTACTCTTGAGCAGAATGAATAGTGAAGAGGATCTCTGCTGTAATATGGGCGCTATTGCCAGCCTCACAATTCAAAATTGACTAATTTTCCTTTGCACTATTTCTACTACAACCAAGGAATTAGTTCTATTTCTCAGCCCACATTAGTTGTTTGAGGGGCATCAGCCTGCTGGAACTTGGGGCAGTTCTAAAGAACAGTAGATTACTAATCAGAAATGACCAACAACTGTGCTTCATCTCTTCTCTTTTAATTTTTGAAGGCAATACAGTGATGGTTCTCAAAGTGTGGCACTATATAGCATCACTGAAATGCAAATTGTTATGTTCTATTTTAGAGATAGAAAATACGGGAGGAAAACATGCAGCACTTGGTGCTTTATCAGACTTTTCAAATGTTGTTTCCCTAGACTTTTATTAGATTGCAGCTTTCCACACCATGAGATTTTTAAGGCAGATTAAGCTTTTGGCTGCAGTAGCCAATGTTAGACATGGCAGACTCCCTTATGGTCCTGTGCACCTCTAAGCAATCACTAGGTTTCTTCCTGGGATGTGTAGGTGGGGGAGTCATTAATCTCTTAGTAAATTCAGTCTCAAAAAAACAAAGCACAAAAATAAAGTTCTACAATGAGTCTCTCTGAGAGGGTAGAAGCAGAGTTTTAGTTTTTCTCTTTCTTCTTTCCTTCCCTCCTTGCTTTGTTTCTTTCTTTTGCCATCAGGTACAGAGATCTTTAATAACACTCTCCAGTTATGAAATATTATCATGACTGATGCACACTTGGCATGTTTTGTGTTTGTTTTCTCTTAGCTCCATTTTCCACTTCCACTTCTTTCTCTCATATACGTAGGCAATCATATATATACATATATATATATATTTTTTTTAAATTTTCATATATACTTCCAAAACAGCCATTATTTTATATGCATGCATTTTCATTTTAATGTAAATTTCATAAACATAATACTGTCGATGCAGTAAAGTGGACGAATCACAAGTGCACAGCTCTACAAATTTTCAGAATGAACATATCTTTGTAACTAGCACTCATGAGCAAGAAATGTGACATAACCAGAACTCCAAAAGCCCCCCTGTGGCTACTCTTCCAGTTACAAATCCTAGTGATGAATAGCAATTTTTGTTTGTTTTGAGATCAAGTCTTGCTCTGTCGCCCAGTCTGGAGTGCAGTGGCATGATCTCAGCTCACTGCCTCTGCCTCTTTGTTTCAAGCAATTCCTGACTCAGCCGCCTGAGTAGCTGGGATTACAGGTACACACTACCATGGCCAACTAGTTTTTTGTATTATTAGTAAGATGGGGTTTTATCATATTGGCCAGGCTGATCTTGAACTCTTTAAGTCATCATCCACCAACCTCATTTTCCCAAAGCGCTGGGATTACAGGTATGAGCCACTGCACCTGGCCTGATCATGAGTATTTAGAACTATAATAGTGTAAATTAGTTTTATTCTTTTTAAAGCTTAAAATGTCCTTCCCTCCCTTCCTTCCTTCTTTTCTTTCAGTCTTTGTTCCTTTTCTTTCCTCCCCCTCTTCCTCCTCCTCTTATTCCTCCTCCTCCTTCTTCTTCTTTTTATTCTTCCTCTTCTTCTTTTTAATACATATAGGGTCTCGGTATGGTGCTCAAGCTGTTCTTAAACTCCTGAGCTCAAGTGAGCCTTTTAAAGTTCTGGGATTAGCAGCATTAACCACTGAAACTTAATCTACAATTGAAGTTTCTATAGTGTTGTGTGTGTCTGTGTGTGAGTGTGTGTGTGTGTGTGTGTGTGTGTGTGTGAGAGAGAGAGAGAGAGAGAGAGAGACAGAGAGAGAGACTGAATCTGTGTCCATGCCCCAATTCTCATGGTGAAATATAGTCCCCAATGGTGGAGGTAAAACCTGGCGGGAGGTCATTGGATCATGAGGGCAGTTTCTCATGGTTTAACATCTTCAGCCTGGTGTTGATGTGGTAATAATGACTTCTTGTGAGATCTGTTTTTTATGTTTGTTAGTCTTGTATGTCGTTTTTATTTTTGTTTTGAAACAGAATCACTCTGTTGCCCAACCTATAGTGCAGTGGCTTGATCTCAGCTCACTGCAACCTCTGCCTCCCGGGTTCAAGCGATTCTCCTGCCTTAGCCACTCACGTAGCTGGAACTACAGGCACATGCCACCACTCCCAGGTAATTTTTGAATTTTTAGTAGAGATAGGGTTTCACCATGTTGGCCAGGATGGTCTCTTGATCTTGTGATCTGCTCACCTTGGCCTCACAAAGTGGTAGGATTACAGGTGTGAGCCACTGGTCCCAGCCTCTTTTTTCTTTTTTTCTAAGGCAGGGTCTTGCTTTGTTACTCAGGGTGGCATGCATTGGTGTGAATATGGTTCATTGCAGCCTTAACCTCCTGGGCTGCAGTGACCCTCCTGCCTCAGCCTCCTGAGTAGTATTGGGACTATACAGGTGTGCCGCTACATCTGACTAATTTTAAAATTTTTATTTTAGAAATGAGTGTCTTCCTCTTATTTCTAAATGAGAATGTTGCCTATGCTGGCCTTAAACTCCTGGACTCAAGTAATCCTTCACCCTTGGCCTCCCAAAGTGCTGAGACTACAGGGTGTGACCATCACACCCAGCTGGACAAGACTTTTTAATAATGAAGAATGTTTCCCTGTTGTTGGCAGAGGGAAATGTAATTATAGAAGAATAGTTAGATAAATGTAATATTGTTTGCTCTGTAGACAGAGGAGACCACAAGCTAATAAATACGGGTGCTTTCTAGAGGCCAGAAACAGCAAGGAAACATTCTGTCATCAAGACACCAGAAGGAACCAGCCCTGCCAACAGCTTGATTTAGCCCAGTGAGACCTGTGCCAGATTTCTACCCTCTAAAACTATAATAAATATACGTTGAGCCACAGGGTTTGTGGCAAATTGTTACAGCAGCAATAAATAACTAATATAGTGCTGCTTACCTATAATCTAGCTAGACTATTATAGTTTACCTAAACTAATATAGTGCTGCTTACCTAAATTCTAACTAGAATGCCAATTCCTCCCTATTTGTCCTTTCCCCTCTTTTTTTTTTTCATGCTTTAAGTTCTGGGGTACATGTGCAGAGCATGCAAGTT
This sequence comes from Cacajao melanocephalus, assembly GCA_963573385.1. Classification (NCBI taxonomy): domain Eukaryota; kingdom Metazoa; phylum Chordata; class Mammalia; order Primates; family Pitheciidae; genus Cacajao; species Cacajao melanocephalus. The sequence goes on along the minus strand of CAUYLG010062523.1, from coordinate 7,354 downwards.
AGTTACATAGCTATACAAGTGCCATGGTGGTTTGCTGCATCCATCATCCCGTCATCTACATTAGGTATTTCTCCTAATGCTATCTCTCACCTATCCCCACTGCTGCTATTTCTCCCCTAGCCCCCTACCCACTGGCAACCCTGGTATGTGATGTTTCCCTCCCTGTGTTCATGTGTTCTCATTGTTCAATACCCATGCGGTGTTTGGTTTTCTGATCTTGTGTCAGTTTGCAGTTTCCAGCTTTATCCATGTCCCTGCAAAGGGCATGAACTCATCCTTTTTATGGCTGTATAGTATTCTATGGTGCACATGTGCCACATTTTCTTTATCCAGTCTATCATGGATGGGCATTTGGATTGGTTACAAGTATTTGCTATTGTGAACAGTGCCGCAATAAACATATGTGCGCATGTGTCTTTATAATAGAATGATTTATAATTCTTTGGGTATCTACCCAGTAATGGGATTGCTGGATCAAATGGTATTTTTATTTCTATTTCTAGATCCTTGAGGAATCACCACACTATCTTCCACAATGGTTGAACTAATTTACACTCACACCAAAAGTGTAAAAGTGTTCCTATTTCTCCACATCCTCTCCAGCATCTGTTGTCTCCTGATTTTGTAATGATTGCCATTCTAACTGGCGTGAGCTAGTATTTCAATGCAGTTTTGATTTGCATTTCTCTAATGACCAGTATGATGAGCTTTTTTTCATAGGTTTGTTGGCTGCATAAATGTCTTTCTGAAAAATGTCTGTTCATATCCTTCACCCACTTTTTGTTGGGGTTGTTTTTTCTTGTAAATTTGTTTAAGTTCTCTGTAGATTCTGGTTATTAGCCCTTGTCAGATGGGTAGATTGCAAAAATTTTTTCCCATTCTGTTGGTGCTGATTCACTCTAATGATAGCTTCTTTTGCTGTGGAGAAGTTCTTAAGTTTAATTAGATCCCATTTGTCTATTTTGGCTTTTGTTGTCATTGCTTTTGCTGTTTTAGTCATGAAGTTGTTGCCCATGCCTATGTCCTGAATGGTATTGCCTAGGTTTTTTCTAGGGTTCTTATGGTGTTAGGTCTTATGTTTAAGTCTTTAATCCACCTAGAGTTAATTTTTGTATAAAGTGTAAGGAAGAAATCCAGTTTCAGCTTTCTGCATATGGCTAGTCAGTTTTCCCAACACCATTTATTCAATAGTGAACCTTTCCCCATTGCTTGTTTTTGTCAGGTTTGTCAAAGATCAGATGGGTGTAGTTGAGTGATGTTATTTCTGAGCACTCAGTTTTGTTTTACTGATCTACCTCTCTGTTTTAGAAAGAGTACCATGCTGTTTTGATTACTGTAGCCTTGTAGTATACTAGTATAAATTCGTTGTTGTTGTTGTTGTTGCTTAGGATTGTCTTGGCTATATGGGCCCCTTTTCGGTTCCATATGAAGTGTAAGGTAGTTTTTTTCAATTCCATGAAGAAAGTCACTGGTAGCTTGATGGGGTTAGCATTGAAGCTCTAAATTACTTAGGGCAGGGTAGCCATTTTCATGATATTGATTCCTCCTAGCCATAAGCATGGAATGTTTTTCTATCTGTTTGTGTTTTTCCATCACTATTTCCTTGAACAGTGGTTTGTAGTTCTTGAAGAGGTCCTTCACATCCCTTGTTAGTTATATTCTTTGTGAATGAGAGTTTACTCATGATTTGGCTCTCTGTTTGTTTGTTATTGGTGTATAGTTATGCTTGTGATTTGTGCACATTGGTTTTGTATCCTGAGACTTTGCTGAAGTTGCTTATCAGCATAAGGAGATTTTGGGCTGAGACAATAGTCTTCTAAATATACAATCATGCTCTCTGCAAATAGAGACAGTTGAATACACTTCTTTCCTAATTGAATACAGTTTATTTCTTTTTCTATCCTGATGGCCCTAGCCAGAACTTCCAATACTATGTTGAACAGGAATGGGAAGAGACGGCATCCTTGCCTTGTGCCTGTTTTTAAAGGGAATGCTTCCAGTTTTTGCCCATTCAGTGTGATATTGCCTGTGTGTTTGTCACAAATAGCTCTTATTATTTTGAGATTCATTCTATCGATACAAAGCTTATTGAGTTTTCATCATAAAGGACTGTTGAATTTTGTCACAGGTCTTCTCTGCATCTTTTGAGATAATCATGTGGTTTTTGTCATTGGTTCTGTTTATGTGATGGATTACATTTATGGATTTGCATATGTTGAACCAGCCTTGCATTCCTGGGATGAAGCCAACTTGATCATGATAGATAAGCCTTTTGATGTGTTGTTGCATTTGGTTTGCCAGTATTTTATTGAGGATTTTTGCATCAATGTTGATCATGGATATTGGCTTGAAAATTTCTTTTTTAGTTGTGTCTCTGCTAAGTTTTGGTATCAGGATGATGTTGGTCTCATAAAATGAGTTAGAAAGGATTCCCTCTTTTTGTATTGTTTGGAATACTTTCAGAAGGAATGCTACCAGCTCCTCTTTGTATCTCTGGCAGAATTCTGCTATGAACCTCTCTGGTCCTGGATGTTTTTGGTTTGTAGGCTATTAATTGCTGCTTCAATTTCAGAGCTTGTTATTGGTTTATTCAGGTATTCAACTTCTTCCTGGTTTAGTCTTGGGAGGGTGTAAGTGTCCAGAAATTTATCCATTTCTTTTAGATTTACTGGTTTATTTACATAGGGGTGTTTGTAGTAATCTTTGATGATAGTTTGTATTTCTGTGGGATCAATGGTAATATCCCCTTTATCATTCTTTACTCCAACTATTTGAATTTCTCTCTTTTCTTCTTTATTCACCTGGCTGGCGGTCTATCTATTTGGTTGATCTCTTCAAAAAACCAGCTCCTGGATTTACTGATATTTTGAAGGGCTTTTTGTGTCTCTATCTCCTTCAGTTCTGCTTTTAGTTGTTTCTTGTCTTCTGCTAGCTTTTGAATTTGTTTGATTTTACTTCTCTAGTTCTTTTAGTTGTGACATTAGAGTGTCAATTTTAGATCTTTCTTCTCATGTGGGCATTTAGTGCTATAAATTTCCCTCTAAACATTGCATTAGATGTGTCCCAGAAATTCTGGTACATTGCATCTTCATCCTCATTGGTTTCAAAAAACAACTTTATTTCTGCCTTCATTTCATTATTTATCCAGTAGTCATTCAGGAACAAATTGCTTAATTCAGTTGTGTGGTTTGGAGTGAGTTTCTTAATCCTGAGTTCCAATTTGATTGCACTGTGATCCAAGAGACTGAATTCCATTCATTTGCATTTGCTCAGGAGTGTTTAGTTCCAATTATGTGTTCAATTTTAGAATAAGTGTGATGTGATGCTGAGGAGAATGTATATGCTGTGGATTTGGGGTGGAGAATTCTGTAGATGTGTATTAGGTCTGCTTGGTCCACATGTGAGTTCAAGTCTGAATATCCCTGTTAATTTTCTGTCTCATTGATCTGTCTAATATTGACAGTGGAGTGTTAAAGTCTCCCACAATTATTGTGTGGGAGTCTAAATCTCTTTATATGTCATTAAGAATTTGCTTTATGTAAATGGGTGCTCCTGCATTGGGTGCATATATATTTTGGATAGTTAACTCTTCTTGTTGCGTTGATCCTTTTACCATTATGTAATGCCCTTCTTTGTCTCTTTTGATCTTTGTGGTTTAAAGTCTGTTTAATCAGAAACTAGGGTTGCGACCCCTGCCTTTTTTTTTTTTTTTTCTCTTCATTTGCTTGGCAAATCTTCATCCCTTTATTTGTAGCCTATGTAGCCTATGTGTGTTCTTGCATGTGAGATGGGTCTTTTGAATACAGCACACCAATGGGTCTTGACTCTTTATCCAATTTGCCAGTCTGTATCTTTTGACTGGGGCATTTAGCCCATTTATATTTAGCATTAATATTGTTATGTGTGAGTATGATGCTGCCATTTGATGCTAGCTGGTTCTTTTGCCTCTTAGTTGATGCAATTTCTTCATAGTGCCAATGGTCTTTACAACTTGGTATGTTTTGCAGCGGCTGGTACTGGTTGTTCCTTTCCATGTTCAGTGCTTCCTTTAGGAGCTCTTGTAAGGCAGGCCTGGTGATAACAAAATTCCTCAGCAGCTGCTTGTCTGTAAAGGATTTTATTTCTCCTTTGCTTATGAAACTTAGTTTGGCTGGATATGAAATTCTGGGTTGAAAGTTCTTTTCTTTAAGGATGTTGAATATTGGCCCCCACTCTCTTCTGGCCTGTAGAGTTTCTGCTGAAAGACCTACTGTGAATCTGACTGGCTTCCTTTTGTGGGTAACTCGACCTTTCTCTCTGGCTGCCCTTAACATTTTTTCCTTCATTTCAACCCTGGTGAAACTGACGATTCTGTGTCTTGGGGTTGCTCTTCTCGAGGAATATCTGTGGTGTTCTCTATATTTTCCTAATTTTAATGCTGGCCTGCCTTGCTAGGTTGTGGAAGTTCTCCTGGGTAATATCCTGAAGAGTGTTTTCCAACTTGATTTCATTCTTCCCATTACTTTCAGGTGCACCGATCAAATATAGATTTGTTCTTTTCACATAATCCCTTAATTCTTGGAGGCTTTGTTCATTTATTTTCATGCTTTTTTCTCTAATCTTGCCTTCTTGATTTATTTCATTGAGTTGTTCTTCTATCTCTCATATCCTTTCTTTTGCTTGATTTATTCAGCTATTGGAAATTGTGTATGCTTCATGAAGTTCTCCTGCTGTGTTTTTCTGTTCCTTCAGTTTTTTAAGTTCTTCTCTAAGCTGGTTATTCTAGTTAGCATTTCATCTAACCTTTTGTCAAGACTCTTAGTTTCCTTGCATTGGATTAGAACATGCTCCTTTAGCTTGGAGAAGTTTATTATTACCCACCTTCTGAAGCCTGCTTTTGTCAATTTGTCAAACTCATTTTCCATCCAGTTTTGTACCCTTGCTGTTGAAGAGTTGTGATACACTGGAGGAGAAGAGGTGTTTTGGTTTTTGGAGTTTTCAATGCTTGTTCCTTCCATCTTCATGGATTTATCTACTTTTGTTCTTTGAAGTTCGTGACTTTTGGATGGGGGTCTCTGAGTGGATGTCCTTTCTGTTGATGTTGAAACCATTTCTTTCTGTTTATTAGTTTTCCTTATATCAGGCCCCTCTGCTGCAGGTCTGCTGCAGTTTGCTGGAGATCCACTCCAGACCCTGCTTTCCTGGCAGTCACCCTTGGGGGCTGCAGAACAGCAAATATTGCTGCCTGTTTCCTCCTCTGGTAGCTTTGTCCCAGAAGGGTACCTGCCAGATGTCAGCCAGAGCTCTCCTGTATGAGGTGTTTCTTGGAATAAACAGGGGTCAGGGAGCCACTTGAGGAGGTAGTCTCTCCCTTATTAGAGCTCAAGTGCTGTGCTGGGAGATCTGTTGCTCCCTTCAGAGCTGACAGGCAGAGCTGTGAGTCTGCTGAAGCAGAAACCACAACCAACCCTTTTCCCAGGTGTTCTGTCCCAGGAAGGTGGGGGCTTTATTTATAAGTCCTTGATGGGCTGCTACCATTTTTCAGAGATGCCGTGCCCAGCAGGAAGGTAGTCTAATGACACAGTCTGCCTACAGAGGCCTTGCTGAGCTGTTGTCAGCTACACCCAGTTGCTGTGTAATCTTCCCGGGAACTTTGTTTAGACAGGCAAGGTTAAAACTGCATACGCAAGCCTCAGCAATAGTGGACACCTATCCCCAAACAGAACTTGAATGTCCCAGGTCAAGCTTAGACTGCTGTGCTGGCTGCAAGAATTTCCAGCCAGTGGATCTCAGCTTTCTGGTCTTTGTGGGAGCTGAACCCACTAAGCCAGATCTCTTGGCTCCCTGGCTTCAGTCCCCTTTTTCAGGGGAATTAGTGCTTCTGTCTTGCTGGCATTCCAGGAGCCACTGCAGTATGAGAAAAAAACTGCTACAGCTAAAATGGCCACCTAGTTTTGTGCTAGAAACTTGGGGTGCTGGCATTGTAGGCACCAGAGGGAATCACCTGGTCTATGGGTTGTGAAGATTGTGGGGAAAGTGCAGTATCTGAGCCAGAGTGCCAAAGTCTCAGGAAAAGTCCCTAATGGCTTCCCTTGGCTAGGAGAGGGAGTTCTCCAGCCAATTGTGTGAGGTGATGTCCCACACTGCTTTGGCTTGCCCTCCTTGGGCTGTAGCCACTGTCTAACCAGTCCCAGTGAAATGAAACTGGAACCTCAGTTGGAAATGCTATCACCCATCTTCTGTGTCACTGTCACTGGGAACTGCAGACCAGAGCTATTCCTATTCAGCTATCTTCGTGGAAATCCACGGAGCTATGGTTTTCTGCTCTCTTCTACAGAACTTGGTTCCCCATTCATTGCCAGCAGTTTGGTACCACAAATAAGTTTCTAGATCCAATGGTCTGGAGCACATGGGGATAGAGAAGTCACCCTGTGTTTATTGGTTTTTTCCCCAGATTTTATATGTATACACCTCCTTTTGAGTGTGCCATTGTGACTCAATTACTCTCTTCTCAAGATGCCAGTTTTGAGGGGGCTCTGTGCAAGAGAATGCTCTGGGATGATCAAGGTTTTAGATATCTGCCACTTGGTTCTTGTAACCAGAAAATCCAGTGGAATTTAAAGGGTGTGGCAAATGAGGATACTAAGTAGAGCCCCTAGAAAACTACTTTGATAAGATTATCCCATAAGATTATAATGGAGCTGAAAAATTATTATTGCCTAGTGATGTCATATCCATCATAGCATTGCATTGCAATGCATTATTCATGGGTTTGTAGTTAGCTGGTGTAAACAAACCTACTGCACTGTCAACTGTATAAAAGTATAACACAAACAATTATGTAGAGTAGATATTTCTAGTGATAACAAATTACTGTGTTACTGGTTTATGTATTTACTACAAGACACTTTTTGTCATTATTTTAGAATGTACTGCTTCTACTAATAGAAAAAAAGTTAACTGTAAAACAGCTTCAGGCAGATCCTTCAGGAGGCATTCAGAAGAAAGCATGGTAATCATAGGAGATGACGGCTTCATGCATGTTATTGCTTCTAACGACTTTCCAGTGGGACAAGATATGGAAGTAGAAGACAACGCTATCAATTCTCCTGACCCTGTGTAGGCCTAGGATAATGTGTGTGTTTATGGCTTAGTTGTTAACCAAAAGTTTAAAAGTAAAACGAAAATGAAAAATTTTTAAAAGGAAGAAGCTAAGCTGTCAGAAGAGAAAAATTAACAAAGATCAGAGGACAACTAAAGGGAATTTAACACCCCCCCCAAAAATAGGAAGGCTCAACAAAGTGAAAATTGATTCTTTGAAAAGATAAACAAAGTTGATACATCACTAGCTATATTAATCCAGAAAAAACAAGAC
>CAUYLG010062522.1:0-19140 GCA_963573385.1 Cacajao melanocephalus | reverse complement strand
ATATTTGTCTCTGCCCAAATCTCATGTTGAATTGTAATCCCCAATGAGGGAGGTGGGACCTGGTGGGTGGTGTTTGGGTCATGGAGGCAGATACCTCAATAGTTTAGTGCTGTCTTCTTGATACTGAGTGAGTTCTCAGAGATCTGGTTGTTTAAGTGTGTGGTGTTACCCGACTTCAAACTATACTACAAGGCTACAGTGACCAAAACATCATGGTACTGGTACAAAAACAGGCACATAGACCAATGGAACAGAATAGAGAGCCCAGAAATAAGGCCACACATCTAAGATCTTTGACAAAACTGACAAAAACAAGCAATGGGGAAAAGACTTCCTATTCAATAAATGTTGCTGGGCTAACTGGCTAGCCATATGCAGAAGAGTGAAGCTGGACCTCTTCCTTACACTCTATACAAAAATCAACTCAAGATGGATTAAAGACTTAAATGTAAAACCCAAAACTATAGAAACCCTGGAAGACAACCTAGGAAAACTATCCTGGACCTAGGATTGGGCAAAGATTTCATGACAAAGACACCAAAAGCAACCACAACAAAAGCAAAAATTGACAAATAGGATCTAATTAAACTTAAGAGCTTCTGCACAGCAAAAGAAACTAACAACAGAGTAAACAGACAATCTACAGAATGGGAGAAAATATTTGCAAACTATACATCTGACAAAGGTCTAATATCCAGCTTCTGTAAGGAACTTACCAAATTTATAAGAGAAAACAACCACATTAAAAAGTGGGCAAAGGACATGAACAGACACTTCTCAAAAGAAGACACACATGTGGCCAACAAGCATATGAAAAAAACCTGAATATCACTGATTGTTAAAGAAATGCAAATATAGTTACTTTGTCCTGCTGGGAAATTTCTAGTACTATAGCTAAAAGTTAGTTGGCAGCTTCTTATTGGTTAGCCTGAAGTTTCATTTCTCTCTCTCTCTCTCTCTCTCTCTCTCTCTCTCTCGACAGGGTCTAGCTCTGTTGTCCAGGCTGGAGTGCAGCGGCGCAATCTCAGCTTACTGCAACCTCTGCCTGGGTTCAAATGATTCTCCCACCACAGCCTCCCAGGTAGCTGGGACTACAGATGCATGCCACCACACCCGACTAATTTTTTATAGAGATGGGTTTCACTATGTTGGCCAGGCTGGTCTCAAATTCCTGCACTCAGGAGATCCACCCGCCTTGGCCTCCCAAAGTGCTGGGATTACAGGTGTGAGCCACTGTGCCTGGCTTCATTTCTGTTTAGTAGAGGTGTTTACAAGAAACAGCTCAAGTTAGGTTTTGCTTATATTTACAAATCAAGGAAGGCTGAGATCACTTATGAAGCCTAACTGGCTTTCTCTGCTCAGAGATTCTTCAGGCCTGCCCTCCATTTTAATTTACTTTGACAGCTGCAAACCATTGTTTGAGGTCAGTGATTCTCAAGTTTTAGCTGCATAAGAATCACCTGGGGGACTTGTTAAAACACAGATTAGTGAGCCCCACCCGAGTTTCTGATTCAGTTGGTTGAGGGTGAGACTTCAAAGTTTCTAACAATTTCCCAGGTTGTGATGATGCTGCTGGCCCAGGCAATATCCTTTGAGAACTAGTGATTTAGGTTATACAGAGATCCCTTATCCCAGAAGAGGCCTTTTTGACTCGGAATAAAGGTAATCATTTGCTTAAGAGGATCAAAATTCCATGTCCGTGATTTTAACAAATTCTGGAGTGGACTTAGTGCTCATGTCTCCCTCTCCCCACCATCCTCCCTTGTTTCCTGGGCTGCTGTTCCCTCCTACCTGGTTAATGTTAATTCAGGCTCTTCTAGTTCATTTGTGAGCAAAATTAACGTGTCACAGTATTATCCAAAACAGATGGTTCCCTCCCATGAGTAATTCTGGTGCCAGAGGTTAAGATAATGATTATTTTCACACATCACAATGATGACACTGTAATAATTCTCTGGAATGTTTCTCTAATAATCTCAAAGTGAAACTCAGATGTCTTTAGATCTTTGCCTCTTTTTCTGCTTGATTTTTCCCCAGTGTTTTCCTTTTATGCCTGATTTTTGCTGTCGAGACATTTTATCAAATGTCTTCAAAATGTGAATTTAATAAATTCAATTTGCATTTTCACTCTGGTAGGGGAGGGGAGGGTTTGTGATATGTCAGGGCTAAGGTAAGTTTGAGGGTCAAATTCAAGAAACTATTTGTAAAAAGTATATTTAATGACTGATTCTAATAACATTTTCATCCTTTTTCCTACTTAGAGGTTGTTCAGTGGCTAATTATTGTCATATTTGTTTGGAATGTGTAAAACTCAGTTTTTAAGAGTGTCACCCTGGATGCAGTTGAAAAACTTTGCAAAAATTGTAGAAAGTAAGAGAATGTTGATTGTGCCCACTTGTGTCTCTTTGAGTCTTATGTCATCATAAAGTGAAGAGGATCCCTGACATTCGCCATGTACTGGTTTGTGTTTCTTCGTAAGCCCTCATGGTTGTTTCCATTTTATTAACACAGAGTTGTAGCAATCATTAAATACTTCCTAGAAAATAGCTTCTGGTAATTTCATTTAAGGATAAACCAAGTTTTCATGACCTTTCCAATAGCATAAAATACATTAGTTTCTTTGTACTTTGGAATTCGTATAAAAATTCCAAAGTGAAAAATATTTGGAAAAAATTAAAACTAAAAATCTGTCTGTCATGGGTGACTTTTGATTTTGGAGTACCATTTATCAGAATTATATAATAAGCTAATGGGGAAAAAATTCAGGACCTGTCAGGGTTAATGTTAGCATTTCAGTTATCCTATGTTTCAAAAATTATGTAAGTAGTCATACTCTGCTCTGTGAAATCCAGACTTTTTGAGTAAAATCTGAGGTTTGTAATGAATCTTTCATAAAATTGGGGAATCCATTGAGCAAACACTTCTGTAAGGCACTCTGGGCCTTATTAGATTTCAAAACAAACAAAATAATAGAACAATTTGAGAAAGTTTGGTTTGCCAATTGTAAATGACGTCTGGAAAAATTAACCAATAATTTGTTTACTGCTGGAAAACATCAACTGAGAACTGAAAGGACATAATAAAATCTACTTGTCTTTAAAAATCAGTGGTATTCTCAACAAATATGTTGGTTGGGAAAGAATCTGTCTTTCTCTACTACTTCATTTTGTGGCAAATGTGACCTCTTTCTCTTTTTTATTTTTTTAATTAGTCCTCCATTTTATCCACCTATCTTCTATGATATTAAAGACTTGCAAAATCAAGGAATTCATGTAATATCATTACAAACCTTGATTCTGTATTCTAATTACTACATTAGTGAAAAATTAGTGTCCTGGTTCATTGTTAATCTAAGACTCAAAGGTATTGGTAAAAAGAGATGTATTTGAATATCTCATCTTTTAAATACTGAATTATATAATGCTTTCCAGAGGACTAGGAATGGCTTTAGAATTTTTTAGATCTCTTTCTGACTTACCTAATTTGTATCATTTTGTACTTCTGGGAACAGGAGCTTTAATCTTTTTTAGTCTAAAAAATAGATGAATATTTTAACATCTCTGCATGTTATAGCATTGGTAACTACTTTCATGTCACATAGAAAATGTATATTTCCCCATTATTTTGAATTACTATGAATGTATCTCTGATCTAATGATATCCATGTTACATCCCCTAGAGCTAAAATAAATTTTTGAGTGTTTTGAGACCAAATTCATAGGCTTTCCTAAGAAGAAATCTATTGTGGCCTCAGAACATAATTTGTCTTTAGTTAGAATATAAGCTTGAGAAAAAGTGAGTGTGTCCTAACCAGCCATAAAATAGTAAATTAAGAACAAGGGAACGCTGACATGCCTATCATTCTGATAGTTCTAACATTAAAATGAGTATAACTGCCTAAGAGCTGTTTATAATTATAATATATAAACCCTGTCTACTTTCAAAAAGACTTTGAGACTTTTTATAGGTAAAAACATATACATGCACCCACATACAACTGAGCAATTCAAAATTATATTAAGAAAAAGTTGATTGGAAACCAGTTAAAGAAAGAATATAAATAGAATTGGGGTTAAGCTGAGAAATGCTGTTTAACACTAGATGTCTATACAGACTCTATTCAGACTGTAAGTTGGAATTTGCTGGAAGGTAAGGCAACATAGGGAACAAAATAAACATCATGGTGCTTTCTGCCATCTAATAAGAGGCCTACCAATACTTCACAAAGGCAAAATTAATGCTCTTTAAGGAGAATTGATCATAGGATCCTTGTATAATATTAAGAAACCGAAAAGCTTAATCAGACAAAATTGCATAAGGTTATGCAGATGATGGTCAGTTGGTATTTACTTATTTTTAAAATTTTAAGTAAGTTATTATTAATAGAATTTCCAGTCTTCCTGCATTCTACCACCATTTCCTTGTGATTACTTCACTTCTTTCCCTACAATTTGGTTACTATGTTTCTAACTGGTTTAAACACATTTTAGAGGTGCTGAAGGTAAAAGACTGGTTTGAAAATAAGAAGATTTCTTGCCAATGCATAAAGTTAACTTGTGCTATGAGAATATGTGAAATGTGTTCGTCCTTCCCTTCTTCCTACATTGCAGGGTTGACAAACTTTCTGTAAAGGGCCAGAGAAGAAATATTTTAGGCTTTGCAGGCCCTATGTGTGTCACTGCTTCTCAGCCATTTTCTTGCAGCATGAAAGCTAATGAGTGTGACTATGTTACAATAAAGCTTTATGGACACTGAAATTTGAATTTCATATAATTTTCACATATTCTAAAATATGTTTGATTTTTTTTAAACATAAAAATCATTTCAGTGAATGGGCCCTACAATAGTGGGTGGTGGGCTGGATTTACTGATGATATCTGGTATCTCTCAAAGGACCAACATCTTTTCCTTTGGAATATGGCTGGTTTTAAATTTTAGATATTCTCAACATCCCCTCACTAAACACAGACAGGTGACAAATTCTAAAAACAGACTTGTAATTTTCATGTTTGATACTATATTTCTCCTTTGAGAAACAATAAGTACTAGTCATAGTCCAGGTTATTTGAAAGACTTTTTATGCATTTATCGTGCTTAGAATCCATGCTCAGCTGTATCCACTCCAGATAATCTGTGTTCCTTTATTTTCATTTTTTTTTGTTAGATTGAGGATTCTCCATCTCTATGGCTGCACCATCACTTCTGACCTGAGCAAAATAAAAGTTTTACAGTTTCTTTTTGCAAAAGGTATTATCGGTTACAGTTGGACAATATTAAATGACTTATGTTTACAATACCAAAAATGAAAGTCATCAAAAGCTACTCTATTTTAACATAAACTTGCATGATAGTTTCCCGCACAACAACCTGTCATGTTCTGCAACCAGCCTTTTGTCAGAGTTTTGATCCTTCAACACTTGCCTCCTTCCCCTTGGTTTTCTTCTTTAAGAAAACAAACTTACACTTCTGTATTAGTTTACACTTGCTGTAAACAAATGACCACAAACTTTGCGACTTAAAACACTACCCTTTTGTCATCTCAGTTCTGTAGTTCAGAAGTCCAGAAACGGCTGAAGTGGGTTCTCAGCTCAGTAGCTCACAATGCTAAAATCAATATGTAGATCTGATTTCAGGCCGGGGACGTGTTCTCATCACAAGCTCAGGTCCTCTTCCAAGCTCACAGAGGTTGTTGGCAGGTTTTAATTCCTTGCAGTTACAGGACTGAGGTACCCATTTCTTGCTGGCTGTCAGCAGGGTGACATCCTCAGCTCCTTAGGGTCTATCTTCAGGTCCTAGCCATCTGGTGTTCTAATGACATGGAAGCTCACTTCTTCAAAGCCAGGAGGGAAATGGAATCATATAACATAATGTAATCACAGAAGTGATTATCCCATCATGTTCACAGGTCCTGTTCACTTCAAAGGGGACTATGCAGAGCATGTACACCAAGGGGTAGGAACTGGGGTGCCATTGTAGAATTTTGCTTACTACCATTTGCTTTTTCTGCTATCCAAAAGTGAACTGAGGTTCATGTATTTTTATTAGATTTGATTTCTCTACTTCTTGCATATATAATATAAAACAGCGGCTGGGTATGGCGGCTCACGCCTGTAATCTTAGCACTTCAGAAGGCTGAGGCAGGCAAACCTCCAGCCCAGGAGTTTGAGACCAGCCTGGGCAACATGGAGAAACCCCGGCTCTACAAAAAATACAAAAAAATTTAGCTGGGCATAGTGGTGCGTGCCCGTAGTCCCACTGACTCCAGTGGCCAAGACGAGAGGATCACCTGAGCCCAGGAAGGTCAAGGCTGCAGTGAGCCGTAATCACACCACTGCATTCCAGCCTGCATTAGAGTGAGACCCTGTCACAAAAAATAAATAATAAATTAAAAACACAGACTTTTGTCTTAACTGAGAGGAGCAAGATGGACAAGACACACAGTTTGCTCATATGGGAAAATGATATAAGTTTTGCTTAGTCATCACAAAATGGGATCAGAAGTTTGAAATGCAACACTTCTTGCTCAGTTCTAATAATGAATGCCAACTCTGCTCTGGTTCAAGACATGAAATCGTATTTGATATTGTTTGGAGCATTACAGAGATACTTAATTTTTTTAAATGAAAGATTTACCAAAGTCTGATAACTGCCAACACAACACACAGACAACAATGCTAAATATTAATTATAGAAACAATATAGAGTCAAAGGGGAAGTTCAAAGGGGTCTATAATGCTTTCTTTAAAAAATATAGATCTGAAGCAAACAGGATAGGATGTTCACACTTGCTAATTATGGATAGGAATATATAACTTATTACTTTCTCTTTTTTCATGCTTTACATAAAGGGAAAGTAGATCACTATGATATAAATTTGCTGACACATTCCTTTTTATAAAATCTCCAACAATTTTCCTGTAACTTCCTTAGGAATGGTAAGTCCTGAGTATATACATTCATGAGAAAACTAAGACTCAAGCTCTTACAGGGCTATGTACATTTCAGAGCGTTTCTGAACCTACTAGCTGGTGCCTCAGTGGTATGCCATTACTAAGGCATCTAGTTCTATTTTAAATGACATTTCAGATCTTTCTGGGGCAAAGTAACTGCAGTGTTAAGTCATGCTCTGAGGAACGCTCTTGTACCTGAAGGAAATCTTACAGGGTAGATTACAATAGGCTTCCACTAAAAGCTTTTCCCACTTACCAGATGAAAAGCAGGTTAAAGTGGTGTGCTCATTCCCGTTATGGGAAGTTGGGCCAATTTATGGTGTAGTGGCAAGGGACCACTTCTCATGACTCACCAGCCTAGTCATTGTCTAACATGAGGTCTCCTAAAGTATGTTTTAAAGAGCACTAAGTCTGTGGAAAGATCATGGAAATTGAAACCAAACCAAACCAAAACCCAAAACTCAAAGTTACCATAGTCAAATACATTTAGAAAATATTCGATCGAACAGCTTTATTTCAAAAGAATATAGGATTCTTTCTCAAATTTATTTGTGTTTTACAAATGTAGCTGATCACAAAACTATTTCTTTCCAAAGATATCTTTTCACTGCTTTGAGAAACAGGCTCTAAAAAGATTATCTCTGATTCTTAAAATTTTGAGCAGCCAGAGAGGAAGCTGATCTTTCTAAGTCATGCTGACAACCATGGGCAAGCTCTCCTTACCTACTAATTCATTGGCTCTCAAAGGCTGTTCTGTTATCTCCAGTTCCTGGCTAGCTGTTTCTAAATGCCAAAATAAAAAAGAAGTACCTCCTTTTTCTTTCTTCTGTCTCTACTGTTTCTTGAAAATAATTAGAGACAGATTATATGACCGTGGCTATCCCCTGAGTATGTTGCTGGGGTTAATAAAAAACATTCCTGCTGCCTGATACCTGAACTGACATACACGCTAAGTGATGTATTTGTGAGTCACAGGTCACGATGCAGTTTTGTAAACTTTTGTAGAAAAGCAGGATGCAATTCTTTTACTGAAGCTGGGAAATGGTCTGGTTAGATAGAACAGAGAAAAGCTAAAAGATCTGCTTGATATTTACATTTTGTCCTGATAATGAGGAGCTATTAACTTAATCATGTCATGAAGTGTGGCTTATTTGGGGGACAGTAGAAGTCCTGAAGGAGACTAAAGGGTGAAATATTTGATCTATGTGGTGGGACCGAATTACAGAGGGCTTTGGATGCTCAGATGAAGAGTTTATCTTTAGTTCTCTTTTTAGGGGAGTACCAGTGGGTGTTCATGAGTTAGGGTACAGGCTTCCTCAACCTCAGCACAATTGACATTTTTGGCCAGATAATTCTTTGTAATGGGAAGGAGGGGAGGCTCTGGCCTGTGCATTGTAGGATATGCAGCAGCATCCCTGTAGCTATCTACTAGATGCTAGGAGCATCTCCCCTCCTCAAATTAAGACAGCCAAAAATGTCATCGGACTGCCAGATGTCTCCTGGGAAACAAAATTGTTACCTGATTGAGAATTAAAGAGCTGGAGAATGACAGAGTAACTGGTGTTTAAGGAGGACTGTCCAGTTGTGGTTGTGTAGAATAAATAGGAAGATGGCAGGACAAGAGCTTGGCAGAATATATCAGAGGCTGCCCCTTTACTGTAGGAGTGGTCTATTGTTACAGTAAGGGCCTCTATTTCTCTGTATACCTGTTTTTTTGTAGTCCCTTCCCACAATGACTTAGGGCTTGGCCATGTGACTTGCCAATGTGACTTGTCAGTGGAATATCAGCAAATATGACACAAGCTGAAGCCCGAAGAACACTTGTGCACTGGTGCTTAAACTTGCTTGGAACACTGCCACCATGTGACAAAACCCATGCTAGCTTCCTGAAGACACATGGCCCAGCCAACAGCCAGCACCAGCTTCCAGAAAATTGAGTGAGGCTCTATAAGCATCCTGCTCCAATTGAGTCGCCAAGAAAATCACCTAAGAGATCCCAGACAAGCCAGCAGACAAACCACCTAGCTGAGCCCTGCCCAAACTGACGATAATGGTATTATGAACAAATAAAATGGTAACTCTTTAAAATCACTACTGTTGTTATGCAGCGATTAAAAAACTGATACTGTAGGTCTGAAGTATATTAATATTGGTAGAAATAAGAAAATGCATGCACAAGACATTTGGAATAATTCCTGTTTTTTTTGTTGTTGTTGTTTATTTTTTGAGATGTAGTCTGGCTCTGTCACCCAGGCTGAAGTGCAGTGGTGTGATCTCGGCTCACTGCAACCTCTGTTTCCCGGGTTCAAGCGATTCTCCTGCCTCAGTGTCCCGAGTAGCTGGGATTACAGGTGCCCGCCACCATGCCTGGCTAATTTTTTGTATTTTTAGTAAGAGACGGGGATTTACCATGTTGGCCAAGCTGGTCTTGAACTCCTGACCTCAAGTGATCCACCCACCTTGGCCTCCCGAAGTGCTGGGATTACAGGCATGAACCACTGTGCCCAGCCAATTTGTGTTTCTTGATGACTCCTCGATGAAGGGGCTTAGTGAAAGGGCAAAGCAGGTCATAGAACATAAAAATTCAGAAATAATGAGCACAAAGGTCAGAGTGAAAATTCAGGCATAAAGTTGTGCAAGCATTCTTCAAAAAAGCACTTCTGCCTAAGCAGTTAAAAACATTAGAACTCATCTGTTTTGAAAGTCATATTCATTAATTGCAAACAGTATAAAGATAATAATAGTTCAAATATTTAGTTTAATATTTGTAAAGTTTTAAAGGCATTATCAAGCTAGCCACCTTTTAATTCATATGGAAAAACCAGTCTTTAAAATAGGAAAGCACATAAGCTCA
The DNA here is from genome assembly GCA_963573385.1 of Cacajao melanocephalus. Classification (NCBI taxonomy): domain Eukaryota; kingdom Metazoa; phylum Chordata; class Mammalia; order Primates; family Pitheciidae; genus Cacajao; species Cacajao melanocephalus. The sequence goes on along the minus strand of CAUYLG010062522.1, from coordinate 9,336 downwards.
AAATCAATACAACTTATATTGCACTAATGATAAGATTCATTTCAATGCATTGGCTGTCCAACTTTATAAAACTATATTCACTTACCAATTAGGTTGCCAAGACCAGAACTTCCAACGGAATGCCTCTCATAATTTACCAGTTAAATTTGCAGATGGGGTTATCAGTAGTAGTTACAGTTTAATAGAAGCTGTTAGCGTTGATCATGTTTATTGTACAATTCAAGAGGAAAGAGTTCCTCAGATGTTTAGCACTTAGCTTTATGTTTAAGAACAGTTGCCTGGGGAGAATGTGTCAGTAATATCCCTTACTTAATGATCATATTTTTAAGAAATCAAAGTAATAAATGACAAATAGAATCCAGAATGAGATGAAAGGAAAATATAGAGTCAGAAAGTCTAAAATGTGGAGGAAATGGATAATGTGAACAAAGTAAAAATGACCCAAATGTATCTTTACAGGCTATGAGAATCACCCAAAGGCACGACTACATAAGCCATATGACAGACTGAGGATCTCCTGGAAATGGATGGACAAAAGTGTTTAAAAGGATCAAAATGGATAGATTTTAAAGCTCTCCTAGCCATTAAGCAATCAGTGTTAAAAGAAACAATAGTATTGTCAAAAAAGGTGTTTAAAACCAAAGGGTAACATACCTTTGGATACATAATTTCCCTGAAGTTTGTTTAAAGAAAAAAAACCTCCAAAAACCACCTCAGTCTTTGTTTACACAATGCTGCCTGCCAAGTGATTTTATTTTTTCTCAGGTTTAGGAGACAAGGATTGAGGAAAATAAGTGTGGATTTGGAGATCTGGAAGATCTGTGTTTAATTAAGCAGTGGGACCTTAACGTTAGGCGCACAAAAATGCGTTAACAAAAGCCAGTAGAATTGAGAATGGAGTCTTCTGGTAAATCTTGTACTTTGGTTTGTAAAAAACTTGTATATAAAGAAGTTTACCAGGTTTCGGGAATAAGAGAATAAAATGCACTTAACCCATTCGGAATCCTAACTCTACCTATCTTACCTCCCTCTGTCCGGTTACCTTCTCAGGGGCACGCCAGCACCTGGTGTGGGGAAGCGGAGCGCTGGGCTCTACCCGAGCAGCGCTTACGCCGAAGGGCAACGCTCCCGCCGCACCCCCGTTGCGGCCGGGTCTCCCCTTCCTGCGCGGAAAGCAGCGGCGGGCTCCGAGGCGTGCGAACCAGAGAATCGGAGCCGCGCGCTCCTCCTCCCTGGCTGGGCGGAGCCGCACCCGCCGGGAGACTCGTGAGGGCTACCACGGCGCGCGGGCGCTCAGTCGAGGGAGGCGCTGGTTCGAAGTGCCCGGAGCCCGAGCGCACCTCACGGCTCCTGGGACCTGCACGAACTGGCATCGAAGGGAGCCGTCCGGCCTCCCCCGACGTTCCGGCCCCGCCCGGACGTTCCCTCAAGTGGCCAAACCAGCCGGACGAGCCAAACTCGCCGGGCCTCCAGGCGGCAGCAGGTGGCCCCGGACTTCCCGGGAGGGCCGTGCTCCCCGTGGCGCGCCGGAGCCCTCTCGGCCGCCCCCGCCAGGCGGGATGGAGGCTGACGGGGACCAAGAGGAGCTGGCCCGGCTGCGCTCCGTCTTCGCCGCCTGCGACGCGAACCGCTCGGGACGCCTGGAGCGCGAGGAGTTCGGGGCGCTGTGCGCGGAGCTGCGGGTGCGGCCGGCCGACGCCGAGGCCGTATTCCAGCGGCTGGACGCCGACCGCGACGGCGCCATCACCTTCCAGGAGTTCGCGCGCGGCTTCCGTGGGGCCCTCCGCGGGGGGTGGCGCCGGGGCTGGGGTCAGCGGGATCCCGCGCCTGCCGTGGCCGAGGAGGGGCCGGAGACACCGGACGGCGAGGAGGATGAGGGCGACGAGGACGCGGCAGCGGCGCTGGCCACCTCGTGGGGCCCGGAGAGTCCCGGCCGGGCTTGGCAGGATTTCCAGGCGCGACTCGGGGAGGAAGCCAAGTTCATCCCCAGGTGCGAGTGTGGGCTGGGGGCGGGAGGTGATCCTGGCGCTTCCTGCTTTCTTCCTCGCACTTACTTGCCTGTGTGTAGACCCAATGCACCCTACTCTTCTCTGTGAGGTGCTCGCTTTGACTTTTCCGAGATCTCCTAGAGTTAAAAGGTAATCAGAGAGTCAGTGTTTGGGGCGAAAGTTTTAAGAGCTGAATCCTGAGCCTGTAATTAACCGGGCTCCCGTTAATTACAGGAGCCCTCCTGAAATCTGTAACAGCTGGCGGCCCCCGCGAGTTTAGGCGCGCGCCCCGCACCTCACCGCGTCCTGGTTACGTCAGCTTCTACCCCAGGCCTTCGGCTCGCACCGCAAGGCTGGGGCCCGGGCTGTTTGCCAGTTTGGCGTCCTCTGTAAGAGTTTTCTGATGTGTTGTTTTCCTAAGACTGTAGAAAATGAAGCTTTGTTGGGCATTTATGTTGTTGGACACAAATATTCATTGATGCACCTGCTAGGCGTTTTACAGAGTTCACACCTTTAATTTTCAGAGCATCCCTAGAAGGTAGGCTTGCTTATTTCTGAACTTAGGCCTAGAAATTAGACCTTAAGGGACTTGCCCAGTTCAAGATGTGAACTTTGACCCCACATCTTGTGAACTGAAAAACTCACTATTTATAGGACGGAATAAAATTATAAAATGACACAATATACTCTCTGCTCTTATTGCTCTGACAGAAATAACATATCAAGTCACTGACTTAATTATCAGGAGATAAGGGGATGCCTACAGGTGGGATTTCAGGGCCTGGAGAGAGAGAGGCTCAGATTTTCTGTTTTGAGCTTCGTTTGCGTTTGTCCATCCCTTGGTGTCTGCGCGTCGCCAGCTTCTATTTTTCACTTAATTCCCCGGCGATACACACATTTCAGTGCTGTATGTGTTTTTCTGCTTGATGTTTGGGTTTTAGCTGAAATTTTATTGAGCGCTAGCTGTCGTTGTTAAGACGCTCTGAAAGGCATCATTTTGGTTAGCAGTTTGCACATCTGACAGGAAGTCTGAAAAGGACGTATCCCTGGAAGGTAGTCAGTGTGCTTGTTCATTGCTTCTCAGCTTAGACTGGCAGGGCTGGAAGTCCTCACTTCCTCCTCCTCCCAATTTCTCTCTCCAGCTTGGAAAGTAAGGGGAATATTGGGCATGGGGAGTGGCTCACTGTGTAGAGAAAGTGGGTGTGTAACGATCTTTTCTATTATTTACAAATGAGTTACTTTCCTACCAGGGAAGCAGCAAAATTTAAACATTGCTACAACCTATACTCTTGCTTTTAGTCATCTTTCATCTGTAACTTAGTCTGGGTACAGCTGGTTAAAAAAAAGTAAGAATTTTAGGAATGAGGCAGGGTGAGTCCACATCATACTGGATGTTATGTATGCATACATGTGGATCTGCTTTTTGCAGTTGTCTAATCTCAGCAACGTATATTTCACACACAACCTTAAATGATTGAAATGACCTGGATCAGTGTACAAACCAGGACTTGGTGTTATTGAGGCATTGTTATTATCACGTTGCCTTTCCAAACTCTTCAAAGATTGTTACCTCTAATGGGCACTGGTGTCACCTGGTAGACTTGTGTCCTAAGCCTCACCTCTTGATGTGATATTAACAAGTAAAATATTTGTCTTCGCTCATGTTCAAGTGAAAGAGATATAAACTGAGTTGCTGCATCAGATTGTTGCCATGGCAGCCATCAGCTGTTTTGGTAAATTGGATTAATTCTACTTCACTTCCTCATACAGCTGTTCACCTTTCCTTCCTTCCATCCAAATGTGATTTAAAAACATCTTTTGTTATTAATAATACTGTTGGCATTATTCCAGCCAAATTTATTCCATTAACATTACCAATTGCCTGCTGTATGCCAGATACTAGGTTGCTGGGGACAAAGAGAAGGATGATAGGTAGTTTATGCCCTGAGGATGCTCATGGTGTGGGTGAAACAGTTTTCCAACGATTTCATCGAAGAACGTTTAAAGGCAAGAGGGTTATTTGTAGGAAATGCCCTGTATCGTGGACATAGCCCAGCGGATGGCTGCAAGCAAGAATTTTCTTTGAAGTCTTGAGCTTTTCTTTAAAAAAATCATTAAGTTGTTCATCTTAGTACACAATATTTGGTAACTTGTTTTAATATAAAATAGAGTTTCTTCTGATGGGAGAATTGTCTTTCCAGGATTGTATGCCATTCCAACTTGTGGCATTGTTTCCCACCTGGCACTCCATCTTATCCCTGTTGATAGCCTGCCCCAGGCCTATCCTGGGGAGTGTTCACATCCAGTTTGAGAAGAATGCATACTAAATAGGAAAACGTTTGGTTCCTATAAAGGCAAAGCATGGTACTGTTGACTGGACTTTTATTTCGAGGATCTTTCAAGCAAAATATTAAGCAATTTTCGGTTAAACTCCCCAGTCATCCGTAATTGTGATGTCAGAGGGAAGATAATATTGCATCCTGAAGGGATGGATAAAAGTAGACTTTGGGATGTGTGTCGTTCTTGAGTTCATTTTCTCTTAGAAAATCGAGGGCCTTTTTCTTTTAAAGGCTGGGGAAGGAGTGTCCAAGGAGTTGTGTGACCTGGGAAGCAGAGTCTGGCAGGTGCGAAGGGTCTGCAAGGTCAAGATGGAGCTTGACCACTTCCTGGTCAGTTTGATCAGATCAGCCAACAGGTGGAAGCGGCAAGACAATGTGATGTTACATAAGAGAATTTGGGAGGGCAGGTGCTACCAGCACCAGAAAAGTCGGGGAAGTAGGAAGAAAACGAGTGCTTGTTGAGGGTGGAGGGGCAGACAGAGAGCAAACTTATAATGGAGCCTCCCTAGTTTCTGATGCCCGGGTCATTGTCTTGGTGAAAGGGAGTTTCAGACCCAGGAGATACTCAGTAAATGTTTGCCAAATGAATTGAATCAATCAGTATTCTTTGATTCTTGTTTCATATATCTGCATTTTGAGAGAGAGTGTAGTTGGTTTATGCTGTGAGCATTATTCCCACTTCTTTTGCAGATTCTGTCACTGTTTGTTTTTTTCCAGTTACTGTTGTGAGGCCATCTTGCTGTTCAGAGATTGCCAAGAGAAGGAAATAGGGTGTGTGTGTGTGTGTGTGTGTGTGTGTGTGTGTGTGTGTGTGTGTATTGAGCATTTGGTGGAGGGCTGAGAGGAGGGATGAGGGGCTCTTTTCTGACCTCTAGTCAGAGCTGAAGCTTTTCAGCGTTTTCTCAACTCCATGTGTAGCAATTTTGAGTGTTATCTGTGAATTGATTTATGCCGATAAATTATCTTAGAACCCCACATTCTCACAAACAGAAATGTGAGGGTGCAGCTGGCACTGGAACCATCGTGGGTCTGTGAGTGGGCACAGGTATCCCCAAAGTGGCCAAAGCTGGAACAGCCGCAGGTCAGGTGCCTGCTGTGTGACAGGTATCCGTGATGGGTGACCTGCCAGGCAGGGCTAGGCCAGGTTTTGTTGAGATGTCAAAATCAGTGCCGTTAGTTGCTTCACATGGTTTGTGATGTTTCTACATGCACAGTGTTGAAGGGGATTCTTTTATATGGTAATATAAAAACAAATTTAACTGAGAGGAACCAAAACTTTCCATATGTGAGTTGTATACAGATTGGCAAATCGGCTTACCTTATTAAACTCAAGAGGAAAGGCTAACCCATTGGACAGCAATCCTATTTAACTGGGAAATTTTTTAAAACAAGTAGCTGCCAGTAGGCAGAGGTGTAGTTTCACTGCTGGTGAGGGCTGCTTTTCCCTTCCCCCTTCTTGGGTTCTAGTTTCCCTTGTCAGAATGATTGCCATGTTTTGTAATAGTGTTGTTGCTTCACAGCTCCCTTAATTTACATGATTCAGTGGTTGACAAGATAGAAAAGGGAGAGGAGAGACAGGCAGAGAAAGACGTAAACACATCAGGAGTGAGCCAGAGAGCAAGAGAGAAGGCCAGAGATAAGAGTGGCAGAGTAGGACACCATGAGAGAGAGTGAAACACAGTGATCAGACTGAGGGGAAAGGGAGAGAGACTGGTGGATTTCATCTTGCCTCAGTTTCTCCTCTTTCTACTCAGTGAATATATATATATATATATATATATAAAGACGAATATATATATATTTTCATGTTCATGGCCAGTCCTGTCTGGTTCTCATCCAAGAAGAGAAGATGTGGTCTAGCCTTACAGCATGGTGGTGGGCTGCACCTAAGGCCTACATGAGGTCCAAGGGTTCTTTTGATTGTGTGGTGTATTTACCTTGAGTACCAGCTGTGGGATCTACCAGTGTCCTTGCTGAAGGTTTTCTGGAGGTTTATTTACCTTTTCTGGATTCTGAACCGGGATCCTAACATCTGTATCTCTGTCTACGTGTGTATCTCTATCTCCTTGTTTTTTCTGTTGCTATTGTGTAGCTTTTTGCTTTTTCTCTTTAATGTGTCCTCCTTCACAGTTAATGTGTATCATTACTCTGCTGCGTGGGAGAAACCTGTCTCTTAATAACTACAGCACATTATTGGTGTACCGAAATGCTGCTGATTTTTGTACATTGATTTTGTATCCTGAGAATTAACTGAAATAGTTTATCAAAGCTTATGAGTCTTTTTTAAGAGTCTTTAGGATTTTCTAGGTATAAGATTATATTCTCAGCCAACAGAGGTAATTTGACTTCCTCTTTTCCAGTTTGGGTGCATTTCTTTCTTCTGCCTGATTGCTCTGGCTAGGACTTTCAGTACTATATTGACTAGGAGTGGTGAGAGCGGGCATCCTTGCCTTGCTCTGTATCTTAAAGGAAATGAATCTTTGATCCTTCCCCCTGGGCCTTGTGTGAATCTGTGCGTGCCTTAGGTTTTATGTGCTCTACTTGCTGGAGGGGGGTGGCCACTTCTGGTTCTGATATTTGAATTTAATCTCGAGGTAGTAATTTCTTTTTGGCTTTCAGATTTTTGGAAAGGTATTCTGACCTTCTAGTCCTTAAAAGGCTCTCCGTTTTAGCCATCTGGACAGTGGCCTACTGTGACTCTCAGAATTCACTGACTACTCAGGGCTTTGTTCTCAGAATTTGAAGAAAGATAATTTATTCTGTACTTATAGTTCTTAAAACTTACTGTTATCAGGGAGACTGTACTCCCAGAACTACAGACTCTTCTCTAGCTTTTTCTTGAACCTGAACTTGTGATCTACTCTTTTCCAAAATTACTGTTAAATTAAGTTGTACTACTTGTATCTCTTTAAGCACTTAAAAATTTTTATCTGTCTCTTATTTTCGGCCCAAGTTATCCAGTCTTTCTTCACTTGTAAAAAGAAAGTAGCTGTTTCATACGGGGGAAAGGTTAGTGTACCATGGTGATTCCAAGTGTGTTTTGAATCCCTTTTTCTGTCCTAAGAGGGTATATACAGTATACATTCTTGCTTCGTATATAACTTATTACAATTTAGGTAGCACTTGAGTGCAGTGTGTACTCAGAAGGGAGAAATGGGAAGAGATTATTTACTCTGCATGTTCAGGGCTGCCTCACCTGATGGTATTAGTCTCATATGAGGTTGTAAATGGAAAGTAAACACTGTCTCCCAGAGGGAGGTTCTAGTGGTGGAATTTATCTATGACACATAGGATTTCTTTAGAATTATTTTGTCAAACAAGTTCATTGTTTCAACTTGTAAATATTCAGGGTCTTCCAAATGATAATTGCTTTTGTCAGAGTAATTATAAGAAAAGAAGAGTGAATTTTAACCCTTAAGGCCTTAGTCTGTCTGTCTTATAAAAACAAGATATACAGCTCCAGGAGTGCAAATGTTTTCTTGATCCTTTCTCTAGTTCACCCAATATTGACATTGCCTTGACATCTCACTAGGTGCTATACACACGTGACCCTGACCTTGTTTCTCACCTTCTTAAATACTTAGGAGTTTCTGACACCTGAAGGACCTGGAATGCAGAATAATGAATGAGAAAATTCTTCCTGGTGCACCAAAATGCCACTCATTCTAGACTGTGGATGTTTCACATAGAATGTTTCTCAAATTGGGAGCCATAGACCCTTTGGGCTCTTTACATATATCTTTGGGAATTTTAGAAGACCAAATATTCTTATTTACATTTTGGCAATAATGTAAAATAAATTGATGTGAGCTCATTCCAGTTCACCCGCATTACAGATTTGGATGACTCTTGCATTACAGATTTGGCTACACAATTTCAAAACCTGCCTTTGTGTTTGTGAGGTGACCCACAGCACTGTGTGCATTGTTATGGACTGGCAATGAAGGCAGAAAGGTGGGCTCTGTGTGTGAGCCATTTGTTCACATAAACCAAAGGTGACTGACGACAGGGTGCTACATTTTCTGTGGTCTCAATAGAAAAGTATTGGGGGAATAGGGTTTTGATCATAGAAGTGTGCTCAAGATAGCCACATATGAGCTGCCAGTCCCACACTGACATTGACTGTGGAGATTTAGCTTAGAAAACTGCATCTTCTGTCAGATCAGCTGACTATTGCTAATTCTGATGTCACTGATTTTGTAAACATGTATCAGTTCTAGAAATGTACTGATGCTGTTGATATGAGTTTGTATCTGATTTATGTTTGTTCATAATTAAGTGTAATGTGTTATAAGCAATGCTTAAGTCAACTCTGGAATTCACAGGAATCTTTATTTTTTTGGAGACAGAGTCTCACCCCGTTGCCCAGGCTGGAGTGCAGTGGTGCAATCTCAGCTCACTGCAACCTTTGCCTCCCGGGTACAAGTGATTCTCCTGCCTCAGCCTCGCGAGTAGCTGTGATCATAGGCGTACACCACCACACTCAGGCTAATTTTGTATATTTAGTAGAGATGGGGTTTCACCACATTGGCTAGGCTGGTCTTGAACTCCTGGGCTCAGGTAATCCACCTGCCTCGACTTCCCAAAGTGCTGGCATTACAGGAGTGAGCCACCGTGCCCAACCTCACAGTAGTCTTTAATAAGGTCTATGTGTTAAGTATGAGAAATATTATTCGAATGGTACTTGAAATCCTCAAGAACTATATAGGATTGAAAACATGAGTGTTCCATTTCTCAGTGTGTGTTTATCTCTTCTGTCATTTAAATTGAGGGCATAACACTATAGAAAAAGTAAACCTCAAATTTCCCAATCCTAAACAAGGGACATCTGTGTTGTTTTCCCACAGAAGAAACTCTTCTCACCCTTTTTCCTATTTTTTCATCCATTCATTCATTTATTTACTCATTTATTCCTTAACTTAACAAACATGGTTTTTTTTTTTTTTTTTTTTTTTTTTTTTTTTTTTTTTTTTAAAAAATAAAGACAAGGAAAAAAAAAAGCAAAGTTT